>VWZW01006289.1:4191270-4237260 GCA_013397115.1 Edolisoma coerulescens
AAAAAAAAAAAAAAAGTTTGTTAGCACTTAAGTCCAAGCTTTCTCTACCACAGAGCAACATTTCTGCATCATTTTCCTCTACTTTTAACTTCTGTTAACTGTCCCACTGACTTACTTCATTTTATTTTCTGATGAAGGTTTTCCTCCAATTGCACAGGTGCCTGTCAGCTAGAAGTGTGCATATAAGAGGACTTTACATAGGATCACATATATGATTCTGGAATACTCCATTTGGAAGTGGCAGTAGAAGACAAGCTAGGAAACTTCTTTGCCCACAGCAGTGGTCTACTGATGTAGTTTTGGTGTAAGAACTGTGACAGAGAATCCAACTCAGTGGCAAAGACTACAAATAAAATGCTCTTAAAATGAAAACGCACTCATGTAACAAGGAAGTTATTACTATTAACTGGGACATGTGCTTAATTTCACTGCAATATAAACACACTTTTGATGTTCATTTTCAAAGTATACATTTGTATATAATTATGCTTAATTCATATCATACTCTGCAGTCTTATGATTTTACAGTCAGACTGATGGAAGTGCTTGTTTTTTTCAACTTCTTTTATTTGCATTGCAAAATATTTCTTTGTCTGTATTGTTCTTACCTGCTGGAAACAACTCTCTTTTTCATGAATCATATAGATGAGTATTTGCAAGAGTCATGATATATCATATTTGGAAAATTTGTAAATATTTCCAGCTTTCAAGTAAGTGAAGAACTGCAGTAATGCACTAATGTTGGTGCAATTTAATCTATTATATATGTGATTTAACAACATGAAAGTAAAAAACCACTTGTCATAATGTGGATTAAAAAGAGAGTTCTAACTACAGCCTTATCAGTAGCACTTTTAGACGTATTTAATTTTCTTTTTCAGTGATTGTTGTCACAACAACTATTGTTTCCAGTAAGCTTCATATTCACACAGCAATAATAGTGCCATTTTAATCTTGCAAGGATGTGTCTTCTCTAGCTGAATTAATAAGGAAGCCAACCAAAAGATAATTTGGGATATCTCTGAAATGTATGCTAATAAAAAGACTATGATCAGTCTGACTACATGTTGTTCTTAGTAATATTATGCTAATAATAGTAAATAACAGCCTTTTATTTGTGTCCTTCATTTTCTTTATAAAGATAAATATTGGTAAATTTGCATGAAACAATACCAATGGCCATTTCCTTCTGAAGTTTATAGGCACGGGCCTGAAAAATGGAACAGTGCCAGTCCTGTTTCTGTTAAGGCTTTCTGTAGGATTGCAATACCTCTCCTCAACTGAAGTATCCTTTCATGCTATAGAAAAATAATAAAAATGTAAATCAATGTCTATCAACTATTTCCTTGTATAACAATGTCATTATACATTATATGACAATGAATGCCTTTATGGTCATTTATAAATGTTACAAGTGTTCCCCAGCTACAGGGGTGGCTTCAGCCAGCAGCTGCTCGAAGCTTTCCCTCTGTCCCATGGAACTAATGACTGGTGGCTCAAAGGTGAACCTGATTCTGGCCAAGGATGAGCCCATCAGCCCATCAGCCCAAAAGTGGTAGAGAGTAGACTTAAAAAGGGTTGGTGGGGGGTGGAACAAGCAACTTCAGACGGACAGTGAAGTGTGAATATGTGAAAAAAACATCTCTGCAGACACCAAGGTCAGTGAAGGAGGGTCAGGAGGTGCTCCAGGTGCAGGAGCAGAGATTCCCCTGCAGCCCGTGATGCAGACCATGGTGAGGCTGCTGTGCCCCTGCAGCCCATGAAGGGTCACGGGAGAGCAGAGATCCACCTGCAGCCAACGGAGAGGACCACCAGAGCAGGTGGATATCTGAAGGAGGCTGTGATAGGAAGTTCCCATTGGAGCAGGCTCCTGGGAGCACCTGTGTCCCTGTGAAGAGAGGAGCCCACACTGGAGCAAGTTTGCTGACAGGGCTTGTGACCCTGTGAGGGACCCATGCTGGAGCAGCCTGTTCCTGGGGGAGCAGGCACTCCATGGAAGTGACTCACATTGGTTCATGAAGGTTTGTCTCCCACAGGAGGGACCCCATGCTGTAGCAGGGGGAGAATGTAAGGAGAGTTTCCCCTGAGGAGGAACGGGCAGCAGAAACCAAGTGTGATGCAGCCCCCATTCTCCATCCCCCTGCACTGCTGCAGGGGAGAAAGTTGAGAAAATCAGGAGTGAAGTTAAGCCTGGGAAGAAGGGAGGGGTGGAGAAAAGGTATTTTTTGGCTTTTTTTGGCATTTTTTTCATTACTCTACTCGGATTTGATTTGCAATAAATTAAATTAACTCTTCCTAAGTTGAGTCTGTTTTGCCCATGATGGTAATCAGTGAGTGATCCCTCCCTGTCCTTATCTTGACCCACAAGCCTTTCATTATATTTTCTCTCCCCTGTCCAGTTGAGGAGGGGAGTGATATAGCAGGTTTAGTGGGTGCCTGGAGTCCAGACAGGATAAACCTAGCAGACACTCACAATTAGTACAGTCATAATTAGACTACTTTTTCTATGTCTGGATGAGAACAGTCAATGGTAGAATAAATAGTGTAGGTGTGCCCTTCTTCTGGCTCAAGAATATGTTTTGAACTTGTGAGAATAGATCTTTGTTTCACAAAAAACAAAATAAACTTTTGGAATCTCCTGAATGGTGAAACCTCTCATTCCTCATGGGGCATGGATACTTTGTCATGGATCAGGTAATTTTTGCATGAGTTCTGCACAACGAAGTGGTGTATATTCTGCCTACTGTATATAAACATTTATGTACTTCAAACTTTTCTCTCTCTTTCACTACCATTATATATGGATATATATAATTTCGCTTTACATATTTTGGGAGATGATGCTAATATCACCAGATGTTTCTGTCTTCATTCATGCATATTTGACTGGAGATTATTTGGTGCCAGATCAAGGGAACCTCCACTAAAAATGCTTTTTGTATTCTTCTGCCTACCTTGCAGATAGGCTGGGTCCTCTTAAAATCTTTGTTTTCCCCAATTTCAGAGGTGGCAGGGGTAAATAAGACCTTCCAGAACTTTGGTGGAGCCGGGAGATCCAGAGACCTCCACAAAGTTAACTTTTTGGTTTAGACATAGGAAATGGCTTGGAAAACAGGAAGAGATCTCTCATATGATCAGTGTAGATTTAATGTGGTGTAGTATTTTTATCACTGATGCTAATGCTGCTACAGCCGCAGAACAAGATACTGCACTTCGTAAAAGAAGGTTGCTGAATCTAACCATTTATTTTTAGCGTGAAATTTTAAATGTTCTGATGAAAAAAATCTTACCAACTTAATGTGTTTTTCTCTCAAATTAGCTGTTTTCTTGATGTAAAGTCAAGGAAAGACAAAAAAATTATTATACTAAAACAGATTCTTATACAATTATTTTATGACAGATTAATCTAAAATATCCAACATGTATAGCATATTTGACACAAAACATATTTTCCATCTTTTTCATATTAACAGAATCCCTAAACTACTACAGAAGGTTTCCAAATCTTTTAAATCTTGCCATTGTGGAAAAGCCACAAGTTAGGTAGAATGTGGCCAAAAAGGGCATATTATTATTTAACATTACTGCTATGAAACAGTAACAGTATGTACCTTTTTTTTCCTCTCAGTTTCCCATTCCTGTATCAGAGAATATATCTATGAAGAAAAAGAACAGACAATAAAGAGACAGGGTATGAAAACTATGGATCATTATCTGAAAAATAAAACCCCCTTATTTTCTTAACTCCGTGTATTTCATGACAAAATGTAACAAACTACCCACTGCACGTCCAGTATTTATAGATTAATTTTTTTCTTCCAATTCCTGCACTCTGGAGCTGTCTTATTGTTTGGTCTGCTTCCAAATGCCAATCTTAGCACAGAATGGATATTTGATCAAAAAAAGCATTTATATCTCTGCGTTGGCATTGTGCTGGAGGGCTCACATAGCTTGGCATTGTGTGATACTGTGTTACTTAATCTTCTGACAAAATAGAATCACGTCTCACTACGTAACTTCTCTTACAAGTGTAAGTAGCTTCCACTTGCAGACAGGATTCCCATGTTCTTGACTAGAGCAGTCCAGTCATATGCTGTGAATTCATTGTGTATCGAAATGTGAGAACAGTCGGAGGGCAAAGAAGCTGTGGCAGTACCGTGCACCACCATCATTTTATATATTTTTAAATGTTTCCTCTAACTGGGACTTGATCATTTCAGTCACTGTAAGGAGCCCAAAATCCAGTAGTCTTAATTGTTTGCTCTCTTTTCAGGATGAATTCTCTCTGTATTCTTCATACATAAGCACTGAGTTTTAAAGAATGAGTTTTAAAACATGATGACTTTTCAAAAGGATGCACTCCCATAGGAAGAGTTATATTTGCATAACTAACTTCAGTGACATTGTCAGGATTGCAATGATGAGTGTTCTCTTGTAACACCTAAGAGAAGTTAAGCAAAATGAGATATAGAATTGCAGCTTCAAACTATACTCCACCACTTCATATTTTTATTTTCTTTTCATTTTTAAGGCAGTTCACAAAATCCAGATGTCAAGTGTAAGGTATGTTTTGAACTAGTAACATGTGGCTACTTGCTCAGTTCACATTTACAGGCATTTTTTGTGTCAGTTTTCTCTGTGTCTTTCACATAGGTAGGCTGCAGATGTGCTTCTAAACGTCTATCTTTTGATGTAATATATCATATTTTAATTACTTTCCATTCTTCTTGCATTTGATTCACATATGAAAGAAATTATTGGTTAATCCCAGGTGAGATCTATAAATAACCTTTTATCTAAGAAATATTTTTTGCTTTTCAGTAGCTTCAGTATATTCTTAGTGTTGCAGTCAGGGTTTTGTCTAAGCAAATAAGCTGTATGTCTGTTAAGGAGCTGCTTTTATAGGTCAAAGAAAAATCTTTCACCTCTTCCTCACCTGTGGGAAATTTGAGGGTCCTTCTTTTCGCTTCAAAATTTTTGGGAATAAATCATAAAATACTATGATTTTATACACAGCAATGTGTGCAAAACTTATTTTGATGTAGAAAAGGACTCATGAGTCTTTCTTAAAAATGTTTTCACTATGGACATGCTTAAACCAATACTTTATAATTTTGATAGTTAAGAGTTTTCTTTTACACTTTTCTTCCTAAAGCTTTTATTCTTGTTGAGCTTAAAAATATAGGAAGAAGAAATCTGCACAAGTGGTATCAACCAAAGGAAGTGGGGCCAACCCTTCCAGGTATTCTCCTGGACGAAATAAAATGTCATTTTTGTTTTGTTTTTCTGTATCAGAGAAACAATAAAAGACATTTTTGTGACACTTTCGTCTTATTGGGTTCTTATAGCAGAAGGTAAAACCTGGTGCTTGCCCCAAAAACTTTATCAATTTTTGAAGTACATTGAGGCTGTACAACCTTTTTTTTCATTTTGTGATTCAGTTTCCACGGTCAGAAAGCACCATGAGGTCTAGAGATGTAAAGCACGGAATAACAAGTAAATATTCATGTTCAAGTTATGTGGCCAATTCTCAGTATATGGCTTTATTTTTATGCTGTTGTTGGATCCACTGGATAAATAGATCCACAAGATACATTTAAATATGTTTAGTAAGATGCTTGCTGTCAGAAGGAGTTTCCAAAGACATTGAATCAGCAGCCTGGGAACTGAAAAAGCAAGTACATATTTTGTCAGACTCCTGGCAAGCCTGTTCTGCACACTAGTGCATCCTCCTTGGGCCAAACAGAACTGTTTGGACACAGAAACTGAAGAACAGCTTGGCTTTAATCAAAGAAGCTAGACACTAGTTATAAAATGAACTTTATTTCTATTTCTGTTTTAAAGCTATGCATAGATTCTGTTTTATGCACTTAAGTATGTGTTGTGCAATAATTAGCTATGTCGTTAAGAGTTTATAATGGAATATATACGGCACCAGGAAAGCACTTAGAGTTTTGCACATGAAATCATAGTGTCTGTTTCCATAAAGTTTTAATGACACTTCTGCTCTGTCCTGCAGAGCACATGACATATTTTCGAGGTTGTCCTCAGTACAGGAAGGGCATAAGGGACAATGAGGTAGGATTTCAACCATTTTGTACATGACACGGAAGGCTAATAATGGTCACAACCTTGTGTCATAAGAAAAGAAAATATCTCTGGAGTAATTACTGAGCAGTAACAAATCACTTTTTTTCCCCTTGTACAAGCTAAATCCACAGCCTAGGCTAATGACCTAAATAAATAAACAGAAGAAGAAGATGCTAAGAGCTTTTGGTGGAGACATGGTTTAAAAGCTTGTGCGTTTATTCAGTTTTTGTGCTGTATGTCTCAAGCCAGATTTGTCTCCAAGAAATCATACTCCAGAAGGAGCTGTAGAGACTCCAGTTTCTACCCCATACTTTTTCTCCTCTCCCGAGTGGCTTTTTCATATTGCAACTTACTGAGTGCTCCAAGAGATGTAAGCAGTGGTTGCACTGTTGCTCAATATCTACTGCAAACTCTTGTGCTCAATGCTCATGAGCAGCTTCCTCTTTACTATTCAGTGTAGCCCTTTAGCCCCTTAAATTTGGAGTTGCTATTCCCTGCAAGAAGCCCCAGGCTTCTTTTAGACCTCACTTTTAGACCTGGACTTTTCTTAGCCTGCCTGGAGATTAGATTTTAGCTTGTAGAGGTTTTAACTCATTTAATGATCAGGTCACAGTTACCAGCATTGATTTAGCTTTTGCTCAAGTTGATTTAGCTCAAAGATTTAGCTTTTTGAACAGTTGTTTCTGTTCTGTATGTTTTCTAATTAATACAAAATAATAACAAATATTTATGTGGAATGAGGGATCCATTGTCATGGAATAAAATGCAGCACAGATGGGTAAAGACAGGCAATGATAGAGAACTTACTGAAAATATAGAGAGATGGTGACTTTGAAGACTCCAGAGTTATAAGCAACTAACTTATGCCCAACTATTGCTCATCACAGGAATGTCAGCTGAATGAAACCTGCTTTAGTAATAATAAAGGAAGCAGGAGGCACAGGAAAAATATCCAATGTATGTTAAACCCATACATACATAAAAAGTTTGGATGCAGCCTGGACTTTCAGAACATCTAAGATAGAGCTAGGTGTAGAGAAATTTAGCAAATATATAAAGTTGCTCTAAGCATATATTATTCTCAGGAGGATGACACCATCAACATCACCACCAAGCTGCTCCTGGCATGCTGATGACTTGCTGTAACAATTTCCCCTCCCAGAATTTTAGCCATTGGCCTTGGGAACTCAGAGGAGCAAAGGGTGAGAATAATGCCATAGAGAGGAGGAAATACACTTGACAGTTTTGTATATATAATATTGTGGCTGCAATATATTTGGAAGTATAATCATTGCACCTAGACTAATATTTATTTCATTAGACTTCAATTTATTTTAATATTTTAGCACTTTAAATATTACCATTGAATTAGTCTAACAGTGAATTCCTGCGTTTGCATGTTCCATTTGTCAAGAGTGTGACACTCTCTGGCAATCTATTCTATAACTTTCATGCAAAATATTGGTAATACAAGAGACATGAACACAACAAAACAAAACAGCGTTTGGAAGTATTCCCCAAACATATAGCATCTGGACCTTTTTTAAATAATATGCTATTCCTGCAGGCTGGAAAAATAGATGACTGTTCACTGGAGCAAAGCCAACAGGCCATTCAAAAATAATTGAAGCTCAACTTTGTGTCAAAAAAAGAAAAAAATCATATAAAGCTGATGCATGGAGAGGAGTGATTTACAAATAAGCATTTGTGTTTGCATATTTTATGAGATTTATGGGGTTCTCAGAACCCTGCACATGTCCAGAGCAGACAGATCTTTCCTTCTGTGGTAGAAAACAAACATTCAACATTGTCATAAGACAGCTCATCTTCCTTTTTTTTTTTTTTTTTTGTACAAGTGGTTTCTTGACAGGCCAGAAAGTGGTGCTTACCTCTTTTTCAGCTGAAAATCCATTGAGCTTTTCTTTTCTCTATCTCAGTTAAGTTTATTTCCTTTGTGAGTTTTGTTAGTGTTTTTTTCCTTTTTCTTTTTTTTTTCCCCCAAAGTTCATGGAAATTTTTATAAATTTTCTTACAATTTCACACCCAAAAATGCAGGCGATATTCCAAGTAAGGCTGCATGGCAGCTGTAAAAAGATACTCCTTCACTTTCAGAAATGAAATCTCTGTGTGGGCAATTGAAATTTGTTTTGCTGGTTTTTGTAGCTAAAATACTGTAAGAACATGTTGAATTTATTGAAGACTCTCACACACTGATTACTTTACGGAGAGCTTTCTTCGTTTAGATTTTTCAGATAAGGGAATCAGAATGTAATTATTTTCTTTTCCAGACTGCAATATTTACATTCCTCTTTTTTCATTCCATTTTCCTTTCCTCATGATGAAGATTCTTTGTCATACCTCAAGTGGTTGAAGGTAACTTTTTTAATGTTAATATTAGAATTTATGGCTTTTTTTGGTGGTGGTAACTTGCTACCACTACTGGATTTTATAATCATTATAACTTCTGGGGTGCTATTTATATTATGTCAAATATATAAGGTCTAAGGAACTTCTGAACAGCCATCAAGCATGCCAAGAATTTTTGTACCAAAGTCTTATAGGCTATGGGAAGTTGACTTAAGTCAGAATGGTCAGAATGGTATCAGAAAATAATTTTGTTAAAGTTTCCCCTTTATAAGTGGAGAAAGACAAGATATTCCTATTCCCCACAATTTGTTGCTATTGCTTCTTAAATCACACAATGGGAATTAACAGCCGCAGCTCCATCTGTTCTATTTGCCTTTTTTTCACTTTCACATGCCTTGTATGTATGTTCCCTAAAAAAAAAAGTGAAGAAGGCCTTGTAAATTACTTTTTCTGTAGAAGTTGTGGCCAATACCATTATTACAATTGAAGAGATAGCAAACCAGATGGAGGACCACTTATGCCTGGGAAAATTAAATATATTATTAAAGTAAATGTGAATTTCACTTTATTTCTCAATAATTTGCTTGTGATTATGCTTTCCATCAAGCAAAAAGTGTCCTGAAAAGACTTAAATCACAATAAACTAAGAACCACTTCTCTGACCTTCACATCTGACTTTCAATCTATATCTTCCATTTAAATAGGAAAATAGCAACCTGGTCTAACTAAGATAAAGCATACACTGTAGCTGATTCCTGGAATCGAAAGAAGACAACTATGGTGTTTGCCACAGGCATATGAAATAGATAAAAGAAAGATAAGTGCTTTAAAAAAAGGTGGACCATAATGAATATGAGGGAATGAAGAAAGGAAATGGTTTGTTCTTTCCCCCAAAGTAAAAGGAAAAAAAACTTTTCTGGAAGAATAAAACAGTTTTCCCTGAGAAGCAGGACTCTGGTATGTTTCTTCAATCTTAATAAAGCATTTAGGCAGAGGGAGCTCTCTGACACTTGAAGGGAGCAGAGACTGAAATGTTTTCCCTCTGACACAGAGTCCTACAATAGTGAGGTTTTATATTTAATGGGATGCAGGGTCATTTCCCGTGGGCTATTTAGTGGACCTTTGTAGCTTCAAAATGTGATTCTTCCCTCAGAAGGGCCTAAAGCTGATTATTAACCATGATTCATAAATTCTTCAGAAGACGATCAAGTTAGGTTTATGAATTCAAGCTGGGACAGAATGCAGCTGCCTCCTTTTTGCCTGTAAATACCAAGAAGCACTGCAACTTACAGAAAAATAACATTTTTAACTTGATTTTCCTTCCTCATTGTCCTTTTCCAACAAGAAAACAGCTGTTTACATGAATTCTTGGTACTTGCAAAGGGAAGAAAAGGGAAAAGAATGAAAAAAACCCATGTATTTCAGTTTCCTATTAGAATGGCACATCTGATGAGTTAGTTTTCTGAAGCAGTTGGTGATTTTAAAGGGAGGACTCAAAACAGTGGAAGGGTTGTGAACTGTTCACTGCATGAAATCTGTTCTGATCCACGATCAGATCCAAAAATGATTCAAACAATCCATGATACTCTATTAAAGTGCATGGTACAATACAAATACATGGAGGAACACTAACAGAAATCCTCTAAGCATCATTACCACACTGAAGGAGACTTTGCCCAAGGCATGTGACTGTTCTTTTTCTCTAGGGTAGAGCTACAGATTTGTAGGCCAAATACTCTAAATAAATAAAGCCTGGGCAGAATGTATTGACTCCTGCACATTTTCAGCTGTTTTTACTTTTCCAATGGTAGTAACTATGAACAAGGCATCTCAAAGTCCTACTTATATCACCACAGATGATACTATAAACTACAAATATGACTGTATTGCATAGAGACACAAACTCAGAATATTCTGTGAATCTGAAAATGTTGTTAGGATGCATAGCACTGTTTCTAGTTTATTCTGGCAAAAGCCTTTTGTTATACGTAACTTAGTGGAAGTCTTCTTGTTAGTATTTAAGTGGACTGGCTTGTTTTAAGTGTTTGGTCCTATGCTTATATGATCTCTGATCCTCCTTTGGTTGAAATCAGCTAGAGTACTTGCATTTACTCTGTATATGACAGTAGTTCAGTTGACAGTGATCTTTATATTTAAAGTTGAATTAAGATTATAATCTTTCTACCAGTAAAAAACCACTTCTGTCCAGCAAAATAAAGTCTAAGGACATATGACAGGTATTGCTCTCTAAATAAGTCATATCATGTTTTTTTCTTTAAAGTGGTGATATTAGTATCTGTGTTAGCTACTTGAGTAAGACAATTCCATTTTCCCATATAAGACAAAGTTGTGGATTCAGGTTTTTTATATTTGGAAGAGTTTTTAGATTTAGTTGTTCAAATGAGTGAAGGAAGGGAGGGAGGGAGGGAGAAGAGCTATTTTCTTTGTCAGACAGCTTATTCTTTGAGGTTTTCTATTTCAATTAATATTTTGATACAATTATTTTATTTAAAATTTATTTATTGTATCGTTAGTAGCAAGTTAGTTCATCTACAAAATATTCTGTTTATAAAAATTGCAGTCAGTTTGTGGAAATCCTTTACAAGCAAGCTGTCCTTATTATGGGGGCAGGGGGCAGAGTTTAGTGCTGTGTATGTCTGTGCCTATTTATGACTGTAGATGGGCTGAGTCAAGATGCATGTTATCTACACTTTTAAGGTATTCTATTCAAAACTTTCTATTGTAATGTGTTCTCAGAAGTATTTATTAATATTATTAGATAAAGTCATATTTTTGTGGAAATATTTTGTGCCTCTGATGCTACCTTTGTAAATTGTACTTTACCCTGCATAGATCTCTCTCTGTACTAGAAGGTCAGCAGCTTTCACAATAATTTCCCCTTTCCTTTTTTCCTTTAAGTCTCTATAAGAAGTGGTCCACAAAGTTCAGGATTCAGCAGGGAAGACACAATAAACGCAAATGAAGATATTGATTGCCGAGTCATGACATGAGAGAAGGTAGCAGATGCCCAGCCTTGCCGTATCCAAAAAGGTCCCCAGTGTTCCAGGTTGCAAACAACCCCCTAATATGGAGGGTTGTGGTCTGGGGCATTAAGACAGCCACTGCTAAATTCAGGTTACTTTGGTTTGGTTTCAGGTTGGCTTTTTTCACCCTGTCAGACCAAAGAAAGCCAAAAAAAAAAAAATGAACTAAAGGTATTCAAAAGCAGTGCAGGTTAATCGGAGATTTATTGATGTAAGGCTGGCAATGTCTGGCAGGGGAATGAAAAAGACAGGCAAATGTAGCAATTAATTAATTGATCTCCCTGCTACGTGGTTAAACTCCAAAGCTTTGAACTCAAGCAAACCTTTTACCTGTGTTGACTTTTTTGAATTTAGGGTAGAATGATAACAGAACTGGAATTACATCCTCTTAAATAATTTCAAGTCTCCTCAAACAGAATGATGTCTCCTCATTGACTTTGATACATAGGTAGATTTTACTTGAAAATGGGAGTCTTAGAGTGTATCATTCTCATGGTGGGACTCCATGATTTCTTGCTGTTTGTGCTTTGTGCTAGGCCTGTCCATGACGTGCATTGCCTCCAAAATATTTCCACCCATTTACTTCTTTGTACTCTGTTATCTGGCAACCTTAATTATTGCTTCCTACCTAGGCACATTCTATTTTTTCCCCATAAGGTACACTTAAAAGAAACATTTTCTTAGCTGCGTCCATACAATCTCTTGAATGCCTAAAATGCAATAAATTGATGGAGAATCCACATTGAAGAGATTAAATATTACTGCACAGAAATATTAGCTGGTGAAAACAATCAGACTTTGATTCATGTAATTTATTATAGTCTCACATTCTTCTTCCTGTCTTGATAGCAAAGCTGCCAGTTAAGATCACACTGGAAGACTGCTGCAGTTTTTGCTGTTATTATTGATATTAAACTTGCATTTTGTTTTTATTACTGCTATTTTTTATTAAACTAAAATGCTGCTAAACAGTATGAGTGTGGCTCCACCTTTGTGCTGTCCCACACTTTCTGCATAAGAATTTAAAGAGTTGTATAGCCAAATTTTCAGAGGTCGAGGGAAGCTATAGGAGGGAATCGGGCAGCTGCAGTTTGGTTGTCCAAAACTAATATCATCAATGAAGTGGGAGTTGTCCGAAATTTCATTTCAGTTTTCTTTTCTCCAGGCTGAACAAGCCAAGTTACTTCAGCCACACTTCATATGGGTGAGGAATTTTCTAGACTTGGAAGAGGGAGACTAGGATCTGCAATGAAATCAGGTAGAAACTTACTCCAGATGTAGCTTTAATAGCTAGAAAGTAAGTAGACGCCCAGCTTTTGAACATGCCATGCCATTGAAGATCCTTTCTCTTCTGATATAATTTTGCTAATCCTTTAACTCATTTTGATAAACAGCTCCATCTGCCTTTGTGCCTGTGCCCCTTTGTCCTCCTCATGCCAATTTTTGTCCTGCTAGATCCCTGTAATTTCTCAGCTGTGCACATTTACAATTTTTAGGTCTCCCTGTGCAACTGCTGTTTTGTCCTTCCCTTCATGCATATTCCCTGTTCATATATTTCTACTACTAGTAGCACCCTAAATCTCCCTCATCTCACTTGTAATTCCTGGTGCTGCTATAAGCTCCCACTAGTTGCTTCAGCCAGCAAAATCCACTCTTCCTTAACTTCTCCATCAGCTCCTACACTGGCAAAATGTAGAAAGTGTAGATATATATCACACGTACCAAAGTTCTGTACAAATGATGACTAAAACACTCATCCAATCTTCTAGGGCCAGCTTAACCCCTTCCACAAAAAACCCCCCCAAAAACCCAAAACAAACAAATAAACAAACAAAATCCAAGAAAGAAAGCAGATGCAATTATGATAGTCTCAGGAGAACCTGACTAAAAAATATGTCACATCATTGACAAGGACAGGAATCACACATCACATGATATGATTAACTTAATTAATTGGATTTCTTCCATTCAGTGCTGGCACTTACACTATATTGCTATACTTTTTCCTCACTATATCTTTGGGAAAAATAAACAACACTGAGAAAACAGGCTTTTCTTCCAGGGTGCATTGAGGCTGGAAATGGTCTTTTGAAGAAACTAATCTGCAGAGTGTAAAAAGGTCCTGTAATTCATTCACACATAAAGAGGACCTCCTAATCTGTCATATAGTTTCTCTGAATTATTGAGATTTCTTAGAATCTGTCAAAATTATCCCCAAAATCCTGCTACATTTTATATTATGTGTTTGGGTACTACTTGGGTAGAAAGGATGTTCTCTATAAAAACTAGTTAAATTTTAGCAAAGAAACATCTTGGGTTTTTTTAAATTTCAAGCATTTTGGTGTTAATGAGACTTTGTCATCCTTAGCACCAGCAGACATAAATATTGCTTGGTTATTACAAGGAGTGTCCTCTTTCTGAAGGAATGCAAGCCTACAAGCAACAACCAGGTAACAGCTTTGCTATAATTCCAATTATCCCCATTGTCTCTCTTTTGCAAGCTATTGGTTTGAGAGAAAAACCATGTCGTAGGGAAAAAGGTATATATTATGCAACTGTTATACAACAGTTAAACTGTTTACTACATGTACTTTAAATTCTAAAATAGAATATTATCATGAAGATTTTCTTGGGAATCCTGTGGCAAAGGCATAAAGTCTGGGTAAAAAACTTGTGGAGTAATGTCCTATGAAGAAAATATCATGTGTAGATCCAGGAAACCCTAGTATTAAAAGAAAGACAATACAAATTAGTCTTTCAGGCACATTTGAAAACAAAGAAAAATATGACAAGAAAATAAATTTGCTTATTGGCTACTTTGCAGAAAATTCTGGATATTAAATTCAGACAGGTTTTGATGTGGTCTACCTCTGGGTGATCTAAGTTTCATTAAGAAAAATAAATCCTTCTTTACAAACAGTTGCAAAATAATTGAGCTTTTCAAAATTAGCACCAGAATTGTCTTTAGAAAGTTGCCTCTGCATTTCCTACAGGTTTGATTTGATTAGTAGATAATGTCCACATTTAATATATTAGAATTTTTGAAAAGTTGATATTCCTGAAAAGTAGAACATTAATTGAAAAGTTTATAAATGTCAGCAAATACATTGATGTACTTCTGTTTTAAAATGATAAGGGTTTGAGGGGGTTTTTGTTTAGTATTTTCAGAATTCCTGCATTCACTCCAGGTCAACTAAATCATACCTAATGATGTATTCTAACAAATGAGTAATCATAAAGATATGAAAAGCTCTAAGCTTGTACTTTGAAACACTGTGTTTTAAAAAGTTAACAGAAATATTGTTCTTTTAAAAGAAATTGTAAATTTTAGAATTAAACACTTGACAACACCTTTGTTTTAGGATTTGTATTTCCCAGCTGGGTCCTGATCCTGCAAAAAACCATCATCTGTTATGCAAGTGGACTTGCAAACTTTAAACCTAGGCTGTAAAATTAACATTGTGCTATCTATTTTGCAACGATTTGGCCCCAAATTGTAGAACCTTGCCAGAGCTTTCTTCTTTAAATAGATTTATGAGAATGTCTGTTTTTGTCTTCCTACAAATTAGAGATTTAAGCTTGCAGATCTGGGGAAGAGAAGCCAAGCTATTCTAGTCTAGTCTGAACCACAGCCAAAGAAGAGGCTTGGATCAAAGTATTTGGATTTGAACCTTAGCTCTATGTATTGGGGGGTGCATTTGTGTGTGTATGTGTATGTATGTATTTATATTTATACATTGCAGGATTCCAGATGTGTGATTTAATCTCTTCATGCATTATATGACTTTATTTGCAGTCCACAAGTCATCTGAATGACGAGCTGAGAATTTATTTAGATATTGAAATAAATTCTAAGCCTCAGTGATTTTTTCTGCATCTACGGAAAATATGTGAAAGCCACAGTGGCTGATACTTATATAGAATTTAAACATACAAAACATGAGATGCTACTAGTTTGTGATGCAAATTGATGTACAAAATGCTTTTTTTTTCCCCATCATTGCTAAATTTATGCTATATTTTATGAACCACAGGTGAAAAGTGAAAAGGTAAATGGCTGGAATATATATATAACACAGTGCAACTCATTTTTAATGTGAAGCAAAGAGAAGTGGAAATGGAAAAGAGTTTTTATTGTTTCTTCAAAAGTAAAAATAATGAACATAGTAGAGTTTCTATTATTTGGCTTACATTCTTCATTTGGGCACTTCAAGCTTCGTAATTTCATAAAAGGAGAGAGTAAAACTCTATCATGTTTTGATCCTTATATTTATAAACTTTGATCCATGGCTAAAATATAAAAAAATGTAGTGCTATCTTCCCCCCGTGCCCCTTAACACTGAATGTAAATTGACCCACTGTACATTTTAAGATCAAGCTTGGAACTCAATTTAAATTGTAGCACATTCAGACTTCTTAAAAATATAAGTTCCATTCAAATGGGAGTTTTTTCACTGCACACAGAGCTCTAATCAGAAGTAGAGCTGTATAGAATGGTTTAAATTTAATCCAAATCTCAGTGAATTTCATGAATCTGACTATTCAAGCTTTACATGACTGGGCTCATAAAAGTTATTTCTGCCTTTATGCATGATAGGTTGCGGGTTGCTGCTTCTGGGCTTCACAACAAATGCCACAAACCGGAGTTCATCTCTGCCTTCATGCATTTTTCATAGCTGCAGCTAAAAAGTAAAACTGTACTGATTGATAATAGTTAATGAATGTGTAAGCTGTTAGTGAATGTTTTCCAGAGGTTTCCACTAGTTTGGGTCACAGGGAGTTGAACTGGATAACTGATTATCCATAAAGATCACATTAGTGTATTAAAGAAGAATAGATCAAATACCAACGTCACACACACACACCCCCACACACACCCCCACACCCATACAACTCATTATTTTTCCCATTAGTGATATTCCTGAACACTCTAATAGACAGTATTTTACACCTTTTCTCAGTTGTAGGTATTTACTATGGTTTCTTCTTTCCAGGGTAAAAATGTAGTGGACTGCCTATTCTAAATGTGTTCCATACTGAGAACTTGGCATTTTAGGCTGAATTACACCTTTCCCCTCATTCTTTTTTTGTAATAATGCTAAAGTTCTTCACAGACACAAAATGTCTGTAGTTCATTTTATGAAAACTGACATGTTTGGCCAGAATTGTGTTATCACATTTCTATAGATAATTTCTTTTTCTAGTTGTCTTTGTACAATGAATACAAGGGCTACAATATCCTTTTTCCTTCTTCTGATATTTAATGACTTACTTTCTCACCATAGCAGGTTAAATGTTTGTTCCTTCATGACAGTAATGATGTTTCTCATTTCACAGATGGTGCCATTTGGAAGCAAGTATCCACAGTAAAGTTTTAGGTTAACAGTTACATTTATGATAGGAAAATGTCTGAAGCAAGAGAGTACCAGAATGGATGCAAGATATATTCACTAGAAATATGTATGTACTTTTTGAGAAATGCTTAGCAAAAATTAACATGCAAATCTGCACCAAAGAGAGCAGTTTAAGCTCTACCCAAGCAACCATTTCTGTCTGCAAGCAAACACAGGAGAACATCACACCATCACTTCTTTTGGAATTACACAATTAGGGCATTCGTAAAGTAAGGCATGGCAAATGGAAACACCCTTTTCTTATTTTCCAGGCTTCCATGACAACTTCAGTGTTTTGAAATAGGGTTGGAGAGTCAGGTGGGAGAATTGGGTGGTTTACTCCATTTGAACCATACTACACAGCCTCTCTCATTCTGTGTTGGGACGTGATACCTGTCTAGTGTAGAGCTACCTGGAGGCCACATCACAGCTTCACACTATGCTCTTGCCTCTCACTCCAGATTAGGAATGCTATACAAGATGAGACCATACAAACAGCGATGAAACTTATCACTGTATTATAGTTTCAACACCCAATATAAAGGAGAGGGCAAGTTATTGCCTAAATATTTACTTGTTATCAATGAATTAACAAAAATGGTTGACTAACAAAGCAAGATCTCTAGTTTAGCATGTTTGTCTCACACCTCTTTTTTAGTCCCCTTCTCCATTCTAGAACTGTCTTTTTCCTAATTTATGTACCTGGATAATTGCATACCACTCCTCAGTGGTGTGAGAGCCTGGAAAAATCTACTTGATTTTGGAACTGCAGTCACCCAACCTTTTGCAGAGGTCTGCAGGAAAACATTACAGAAGCAAAACAAAATTTTAGTACAACCACAAAAATTAAGAGGGAGGGACAAGCTCTTGTTCTCCTATTAGTGCAAAGAAACCTTTTTCTTAATATCCAATTAATTACTATGATTTTCCAAACTTTAAATTTCCTTAAGCATTTTTTAAAATATTTGCGTACTTTTATGCCACTTGGGAATATCTCAGGTCAGTGCTTGACAAGTTGCATAAGATACTGTCACTGAAATATTGTGACCATTTAAGAATAATATTCCACTGAGAACTAGACTTCTGCGACTGTAAGTCTGCTTATAGAAAGGAACTTGGTGCAAGGGAAGTGCATCAGTAGGCTCTTATATTTCCCTTATGTCCATTTTCAAGTGGGTTGTCTAACAAATGTAGTCTCCGCTGCACATATAGACTACAGCTTTCTGAAAAAAGAACCATAAACACTCCAAGTGTGTGCCATGGATCTGTTGGAGGAGCCATCCACACATTGATTCTGAATTTAGTTACATAAATCAAATGTCATGTCAAGCATTTGGAGTGATTTTGGAGTGAAGCTTCTGGTTTTGTTTCCTCAAAAAATGTAGTTTGCACATCTCGAAACTGACCAATAGGTGATTAATAGAAAAAAAAAATCACAAAATTCCCTTTCAAATCATGTTTCTGCTTCAATGCATTATCTCAGATATCAGCCCAGATACAGAATCAAACACAAGCTTAATGCAATTTTTATGGTATAGCTCTGAAAGGCCCAGTCTGTATGCATATTTGACCTTGCATCTTGAACTGTGTTAGCCTAGCATTGTGGCAATGTCTTACAATATTTGAAGCATGTAGCATGAAAATGGGGAATACTTTACTTCTATAGTTTGAGGCTTTTTCTCCGAAATTAACGTGAGCTAATGAGAAGGAAGATACAATTAATTTTTGTTCATTAACAGGTTTGACTATCAAATCTATGAACTCCTTCACCTCCAGCACTACGATTGTGAATTATCTAGAATGATTTGGATCAGTTGAAGATTCAAAGCCAGGGAGTATGAAGGAATTTCTCGAGCAACTGAAATTTTGTCTCTGAAAAAAACCCCCATATATGCTGAAGTACATTCATCTATCAGACTATGAGTTTTAAAGTTTTGAACATGAATTAAAACTACCCAAGGCAGGCTTGTAATTGTTTCTGGAAGGTTTTTTACCTCCGATCTTTTAACCTCTTGAAGTATTTTAGGCAGAATGTTGAATGTCTAATGCCTGTGGAGGACAACTAATGAAGCAGGTATTTTATCACCATAAATGTCTGAATTGAAATATGATTAGCAATCTGGTGTGTTTTGATCATATCACATGGAATTTGGAGGTGGAGTATTGAAAACTGTGTGAGAAATGCCTGGCTGAAGAAAGAAATGGCTTTCTAATTTTCACTTAAATTCCACTATTTCTCTCATATTAATTTATGATATTTGTGGTTGAGTATCCACCTAATTTACTTAATATGTTTTTCTCATTCCTTTTCCAATTTACATGCATTACTCTACCTCATTTGAAACTATAATTTGAATCTTCTGCCTATACCAATTAACATTAATTTTTGATGTAAGCAGACAAAAGAAGCTTTCAGATCTTTTTGGAAATAGTGGCTTCAAACTAGAATATCCAGTAAGAGTTTGTATTAATGATGTAATAGCAAAACTTGCCTGTTTAGTCAGATGATATCCTTTGTGATAGGGCTGTAATTCTGTGGAAAACAGATTTGCTTTTATTTGTAAGCAGATTAATAAAGTTGCTACTGAAATGCTACCTGACTCTCCTGAGTATTCCATTACCTCTTGCAAGCACAGTAGTAAAAGTTCAACTAAAAAGAAAAAAAGAACACTGTAAAAAGAGCAACTAAATAAAATTACTGTAACCAACTCAATCCATAAGGGTTATGAACTGGGAGGTAGAACAAAGGATACAATGATTGGTGCACAGAAACAAGTAAATCTCAGAAAGGCCTGCAGATTCATACCATTGAAAGGAAATGTTCGTCCCCTTGCTAAACACAAGCAATAGTTCATTGATAAAAAATGCACAGCAGAATTCTATGCTGTCTTCCAGAAGCAGAGCTTTACATCTATGTCTAAGAGTAATCCTGAAGAAAGCAAGTAGAATCTTCTGATCGATGGGTCAAACATCACTGCAGACACCACAGATCAAGGATGGTTGTGCCAACTTTTAGAAGATTCTCAAAAAGATGGTATATCAGGTGGTCTTTGAAAATGCAATACAAGTTCAGAATTGTTTTCAATAAACAATACATTATGATGCCTCTGTTGTTACTGGCCAATAAAGGATAGATTGATGGTCAGAAGCAATGAGCTTAGTATTGATGAGAACAACAGTCAGGAAAATGAAAAGGTTGATGATAAGTAGCCGATTTTTGATGGAGTATGTCAAACAGTTGCTGTGAAGGTGTGTGGAAATAAATGTCTAGTGTGCTGAGATTTTTTCACTTAGGACATGGAATCTGTTTCTATAATAAAACATCTCTAGTTTTATGGGAATATTTATAGTCCTACAAATTGTCTCTACACTGTCCTTGGATTAGATCCTGTTAACATACTTTAAATATGCATTTGCATGACCATAGAACCACAAAATAATTCAAGTTGAAAGGGACCTCAGGAGGTAATCTAGTCCAACTTCCTGCTCAGCAGGAGGGTCAGAAGAGTCAGCAATGAGATCAGATCAGCTTGTTCAGATCTGCATCCAGCTGTGTCTCCAAGGATGAAGATCCTCCCTGTTCCCCTATTTTGCTATCCTTCTATGCAGTTGAAATCTCTCATATTGCAATGCAAATCTATTGATAAGCAACAAAAGAATTTAATGCAGCAAACCAAAAAAACCAAAAATATTAAAAATCATGGAGAAAGTCTTTTTGGGACACATTTCTTGGCATAAAAAGGAGAGAAATGTGACTGGGAATAGTAACCTTGAATTTACCAACGATAAATCATGTCTGATCAGCCTGACTGCCTTCTATGAAAAAATGTCTGATTTGTGGTCAAGAATAATGCTGGATGTCATTCATAAAGATTTTAGCAAGGATTTTGATACTATATTCCCCCATTTTTTCAGGCACATGTTAGGACCTAAAGATCAGTGTAAAAAACTGATTGTGTATTAAGGCTCAAAAAGGAGTATCTCGTGCATTGCACTCTACCTGTGTACTGGTAAAAAGTTGGACACCACGAGAGTCTGTCATGAGGAAGTCTGGAAAATTAAGATTTATTGAGAATTGTGAAAGTTCTGCTACAGCATCTTGACATTTTATTTTGATTTGGAGAGAAATCTCCGCAATGCCATTAGTGAAAGAACTGCTAACAGAAACTGTTTCTGGATGGTTTTAACTCATTTCAGGAGTCTTGCAATCTCCAAATGCAGAATGTAAACCAAATGATGTAAATATGCACAGGCTTCAGACACTTCTGAATGAGAAATTTCTGCATAGGAAGCTTATTGAGTTAAGACGTTAATATCCTTTGCCATTAATATCTCTGCAACAAGAAATGTAATTGTCCAAATGGCCCTTTGATAATATGTGATTACAGTATTACTAAGCTCAATTCAAATGAAAGGATAAGCAAAGAAGATTCAAACTCTAGGTTTATGATTTTAGAAGGGTGAAGTGAGAAATCAGGGAACTAGTACATGAACTCAAATTGCCTGACTATTTAGAGATTTGAGTAAGGAAGATATTTGAAATTTCTGTAAAGACAAATGTGCAGAAATGTCTGGAGTTTCAGTTCAATACAAGGAATTCTTTGTGGAGATGGTTCTAAAATATAGACATAACTTAGGACACTTGCATCAAGAAATAAGGCTAGGAATGTCAAAAATTGATTAATCAATAAAGAAAGCTATAATTCAGAGGCTGGGGTGGGGATGAAGGAGAAAATAGTCAGAAGAATAATTTTTTTTGGTCCTGAAAAGAAAATATAAAAGTTAAAAAGGATTCATAGACATATCATGAGAAAACTAAGGTTTCTTTGATTAAGAGAGAGTTAGGTGTTAAAAGCCTTAGATTAATACAACACTATAGTTTTTAGTAAGGATAATAATAACTAATTTAGGCAAAGGCAAACTGAAAGGCAAAGACAGAAAGACTAATAGGGATAAAAGCATGTAAATTAAAATCCTACATATGAGGTTGAGGAAAACTCAAAAATTAAGTGTGTTCCAATCACAAGGACCTGATATCTCAAGCTCAGAGTTATGGAAAAAAGAAAACTGGCATATGAAACAAGTAGATTTCTAAGCATACCAAACTGGAAGTGGGAATCTATAAATGCAGGATAATGAATATTTATATATCTATATATAGATATATCTTTTTTTTTAGACTAAGAGAAGAAGTCAACTGGCCTATCAGCTAGATCTAAGTAATGTGGAAAATATCAGAACACACTTCGAAGGAATGAATAATAGCACATAAAGGTAATTGAAAAATGGGAGAAAAAGAAATACATATTAAGAGAAGGCAGATTGTTCCAGACTAATTTTTCTTTCATTGACTGAATAATTGCCTTTCTACATTAGAAAAATATAGATCTCATAAAAATAGCATGTAAGGAAAGCCCAGATATTCTCCTAGAAAAGAATTATTACTCAAGAATCATAGACACAATCTGATGTAACACTAAATAGGAAGTTGCTCATTAAGATAATAGAGATGAAAAATAAATCCTAAAATGAACAACCAACTTGCTAACAGGTAACCCAGACTGTCCTGGAAGGGGAAATAATGGTCTGGCACAAAGATGCTTGCTAATGTTTTCATTAATGAAGTCAGTGCTAAATTTTAGATCCCGATGATGAAAATCCTCCTGACACAACATATGGCAATGCTATCAACAGAAAAAAAGAATTTAATACAGTATAGAAAGAAATAGAGTGTGTCCGCATTAGCATTTTATTTCAGGGCAGGAGGGAGCTTTTGACGTCAGTCTCCTGATTTTCCCCACTTACTGACCTGTGGCTCAGAACACAAGTGTCTCAAAGAGCAGCTGGAAGATATTTCCTGGAGTATCTGGAAATGTACCTGAAGCTCTTTGGTCACAAATAGCTTCACTGTACCAGACCAAAGTTTAAAAAAACCCTTATCCCAAAACGTGTGGACATGTCCTTAGTACCAGCTACTCTACTCTGCAGATCCACCCGTACTAATCCACACCGTTCAGTAATGTAGGAATATAATGTAGATGTAGACTTGATAGCTACTTATTTATTTTCACTATGGACATATAAATTATATATTCTTGTTAAGTAAAATTACACTGAAACCTAGGGCCCAAGACAGTATATACCATATGCCCCGCCCAGTGGTCACAAATAGGATCAGATTAGCCAAGTCTGAACTAACGCCTCTGGCATGTGTCTTAGGTAGACAGTGGGGTCTGAGCACCAAATCTTTGTGACACAGATCCACCACTACTGTGCAGTTGTACTTTCTGAAGCAAGAACAGTCTTTTAGACACTGGGAGCTAGAACAGCAGAGGCAACCACTTGGAAATAGAAATTTGGGTTATATTAATTACTTCATCACAGAATAGTGTAAGAAAATGAAGTGATTCGACTATGGAAAAAGGAGTGTGTGTGAGTCAGCATTTTTAAAAATTGATGTATAAATCACAATACATTGTTATTAATATCTTTACCCTAGAAGGTGAAGAACATTTTCCAAGACTAAAATTCTTTTAAATGTTGGGTTTTTTTAACATATGTGTATAACATTACTTGGAACATCTGAATTTTGAACAATGTTTGCTCCTCATGCTAAGCATTTACCGTTTCTTAACTTGAGAATGAAAAATTGAGATTCTCAGAATCATGTTATTTCCTTTCTTTGACTCAAATTACAAATAATTTAAGTAAGCAAAATAAAGCCCCATTGTTACAGTTCCAAATTTCTACAGAATACTGATAAAATAATATTGATATGAATCTATTTTAATATATATATATGTAATCATCTGGCTGTGGATCTTCTGTAACTGAGGGGCTGGAATCTATCAACTGTCTCTGACCTATTCATCAATTTAGATGAAAAAAAAGAGTTAGGGTGGCAAGTTACATTTACAATGGATTTTTACATATTTGTGGTAATACACACTAATATATTTGTGTTAATTATCACATTCTGTATGATTTTCTTCATTTTTCTCATGATATTTATTCCTAATAAATACATTTTTATACCTTACAAGAAACTAGTTTGATGATAAATCTTCATTCAATCTGTTATTTGATTTTAAAAGCAAACTATTAGGAACCTTAAGGAAATCTTGTGTAAAAACATTATTACTGTATAACAAAGTATGTGGAGTGCCTTATGCTTTGTGGAGAGGCCGAGTTGCCTCATTCCATTACTGGTCATGAAAATACTGAACAGACATTTAGGTAATGATTATTCCTGAAGAAGCACATTTTCACAATCTGTTCTGTATCACTATTTCTTTGTCTTCCCAATATGAAATTTAGTAAATGTCACAGTAAATTTTGCCACATATGAGGGGAAATTGTTCTTCAGTCAGATTGTTCCACAGTACCTGCTAATTATTAATATCTTGCTTGTGCTTTGAGGCACTTACTTTTTCCAAGTTCTGCATTCATCCGTTTCCTTCCAAAAATAGCAGTACAATGATTCCAAGAAAACCTCAGTGCCCCATTATGAGCTCTATTCATCTTGTATCACTCAGTATTAATTACCAGGTGCTTCTTTAGACCCTCATCTTTTAAAGATGTGATCATCTGCTCAATTTTATATTCTGTGAATACTTCCATTAAAGGCAAGGGGCTTCTCACTGAGATTAAAGGTAAAAGCACATGTTAGTCTTTATGAGATGTCTTTGGAAATGCTATTATTAGCTTTGATTTATGTATTGTCTATTTTTTAAAAATTAAAATTGAATAGAAGATAAACTTTGATCATAAATTTTGAGTCTTAATAGAAAACATTAGTTGGCGAGTTATTTAAATAATTCCTGAAATATAGCAAGCTAATAAAATCAGTCCTTGGGCACATTGCTATGTTAAGTGCTTGGGCTTGATGCAATTTTAAAATCAGTAGTTCAAATGTAGTTTATTTGCTATCTTTGATGATTTTAGAAAGGTACTATTTCATATTCATCTGTTCATTGCTATTTTGGGATAACAGGAAACTAGACCAATTAATGATTCCAAATGCAACTTACAGCAAATTTAGGAGCATTATTCTAAGCTTTATGGAAGGCTGGAAAAGCATTGAAGATAGATCCTACTATTATTAAAAGGTGCAAATTTTATTAACTTCACCAGTAGTGGACCTGGATTTTGGACAAGGGGTTTTGTCAGCTTAGTTCTAGCCAGTATTTATACTGCAGAAAATGTACTTCCATTACCCCAGCCTGCCTTATACATGTGCCACATGCTGCATTGATGTGCATCCAAAAATAATAAAACACTCAAAATGTGAAAGGAAGAAACTGTTATGCATAAGTCACTGCAAGTACAAAGCCAATTTTGTATCATGGGATGGTGTCCAGAAACATACTCAAAGTGAGGAAAGAGTTTTCTTTCTTTAAAAACAAACCTGAATCTTAATTTAACCAAAGTTTAGATCAAATTATTTTCTTTTCTTTATTTTCCCTGAATGGTTTCATTTCCGTCATGAAACAGGGATTGGATTTTGTTTCATTTTTCCAGTTACAATACTATTTACAGGTTTTGTTCTTATTTATCATGAAACAAAATTTCTCTTAAATGTTTCCAGGCCCAAAACTAAAAGAAAAAAACAAATACAGAAAATCTCTTTGATTATCTTGATCTGAGAAACTCTTCTGCTGGCAAATCATTCTCTTTCTCTCATGTTTTTTTCCAGAGCCAAAGGACGTGGTAAGTTCTGAACTGCCTGGACCTTCTCTGCTCTAGAGAAGCTGCTAGCCCCACAGTTAGGACATGTGGTAAGCAGGTGGGAGACCAGTCTTTAGCTGCATTTTGTTGGGGGAAAAAAATCTACTTTCAGCTCTGTTCAAACCAATTCACTTCCTACAAATTGGATATTCTTTGGACCAGAGAATGAAAGGGAATTTCATCTTCAGTAAGGCAGCAGTTCAGCTAGCAGATGGAAGAGGTAGTTTTATATTCTGCAACATCGCACATCTCAGGTGAGGACTCGCATTGTTTTCAAGAAATTATTATTTCTAACCAAATGTATCCGCTTCATTGGGCAAGTTATATCCTGATTCCGTTTTGGCAAATGTGTAAAGAAAACCCAAAGGATGAGGAGGAGTAGTCAGCCTAGGAGAGGAATCTAAACTGCCCAAAAAAGGGATACTTCTGAACCTGCTAAAATTTTAAGCTACCTGCACAAGCAATATTTGTTGAAAATGGTATGCTTTGCTTTCAGAAACTTGTAAATTTTAAGCAGGAAAGAGTTGCTCAGGAAATATCTGGTCATGTATCAACAAAAGTGAGATGTGCAATACTATTCATTTTGACAGAGTATTCTGACAGAGTCTGATAAAATATGTTATGTTAATGTAAAATATGTTTAAAGTAATCAGATACAAATTAGAGTAAATAATAAAGTCATAAATACAATTATTTTTCTAAATAATGGAGCCAAAGAGAGTAGAAACTCTTTGTTGTGGTCATATTTAAACCAAGATTTCAAACACTACCTATGTTTCTCATATAAGTGAGAAACAGTATTTTCTCAGAGCAATTTGTCTCTTGTTTCAAAAAATTACAAAGAAGTTCCCATTCTGAATGGAGAAAAATAAAATACGGAGTAAGCTTGGACATGTTTCCTTCTAGTTCCTCATCTTGTCTGACTCACTGAATCTGATGGTGCACAAACATATTTCATTAAGGCACCAGAAACTAAATAAAAGAAAAAAAAATAAGATCCTTAGAAGCTCTCCACTGGGATGGCATGCATTTTCTCACTGGTTATTGGTTCCACTGATAACTTTTATAGTTAAGTCACAGAAGTTCGTAAAAAGAATCTGATGCTCAGATGCCACAGTGTGGAGCATTGTACACACTGAAAAATGTACTCATTTGCTCACACTCATATTAACAGTATGTGTATTCCTCCATTGCTCTAAGTAACTCCCCACTGCCTTGCCCTGGTGCTATATTTGTATCTGCAGTGAATAGGGCAGCACCACTCTCATTTGGTTACTTCTGCTTGCACTGGCCCTGCTAATGCAAATCCAAAGTGAAAATAGACCCATGATTTAGAAGAGTCAGTGGAGAAAATACAAGCCAAACTTCATGAAAGAAATTGCAGTGAGAGGATTTTATCAGAGGCATTCAATAGCAACTTCAACAGCTAAACATTTTTCAAAGCATTACATTTCCAAGGTCACGCAAATGTCTTGGCATTTTGGCAGGTTTTGTTGGGCAGTGTGGGTGGAAGCTCACAGCAACCCATGCAGCAACACAGGGGTAATGGAGCAGCCTTCTGCCTGCCCTGCAGGGCACATTTTTGCAGTGTTTAATCAAAAAGCTCCTCAACTTCTCACAAATTCCAGGTCAGATCCTGCCAAATAACAGCATGGAAAAGAAGCAGGGTTATGGCAAGAGCTGAAGGACCATGGGATCAAACTTTAGAGAGGTCTGAAGGGGTGCTGGCACCTTGCCCATCAGCAATGGGCGCAGCCTGGGTGCCTGCACTGGGCGCAGCATGGAGACGGCTGTGTGAGCTGTTGGTTCCACCCAGACTGCATCTGCCTGGAGATGAGGCTGCAAAATTGGTTCCTTTTGAATATTTTAAGCCTTTGGAAAGCTTCAGTAGGTTGTTATTTCCTTCTGCTTCTAGTTAGCCCTTACAGTTGTGCTGTTTTGATGTGAGCTGACTTTGTGAGGTCAGGCGGGTTAAATGGTGTTTGATTAAAATCAGAACACCCAACAACTACTGTTTCTCAGTTTGACTTTGTTGGCCTCTTCATCTGGGAATTCAGGAAGACACCTTTAGCTTCAAAAAAAGGGAAAAAAAAGAAGCTTTTTTTCAGCTTTTTTTTTTTTTTTCCCGTATGGCTTAAAGAGAAACAAAGAGAAAAAGCCACATTGTGTATGTTTTTCTGGCAATGGGCCTGCCACTGTTTATCAAACCAAGGCAAATCCAATTAGCCTGTGGCCTGCCTCCCAACCTTATTAACCTGCTCAGCTGTGAGAAACTCAACAGCCCCTGCCAATATCTCATTTCTCCAGCAGCTGATAAGATCAGTTCAAGATATTCAATGGGGTTTCCTTTCACTTCGGCTTCATCACAGTCACCGGCATCTTAACCATGGTAGCCGGATCTTATTTTCCTCTCATTTACTACATGAAATAGGATGGCGACTCCGCGGCCTATGCAGCTTGTTGGAACAAACAGCGATCAGGCCTTCGCGGCGTTTGACAGGACGGGCTGATTTTCCTTATCGCGGCTTGCCCACAAAGGCCCGGGCCAGGCCGGGGTTATTAGCATTCCTCGGTGAGATGCGTCAGGCCTATTTCTGTCACGCAGACAGATTGAGCCTTTCACTCAGGCTCGCGAATGAGTGACACATGGCCTGACTGGGAGGACAACATTGTTATTTGAGTTAAGAAATCAATTTGTATCAAATGTACACTGTAATTTATTTGTTGGCTTTGAAGGGAACCTGGCTGAGATAAATGGGAATGGGCTTCTTTCTTCCCCCCTATGCTGAGCTGATAAAGTTCTTGTGAAGCTCCAGATAGCTCCAGTCAGAGCCAAAGTGACAAACATGTTTAAAGTTGCACAGTGATCTTTAAATCTCAAAAAGAACACCTTGTCGGACATGATAGAACATTTTTTACCTTTTCCCTCTATCTGTCAGAAAGCTGCTGTGACACATTGCTTTAGTATTTTTGCTGACATTTTCTTTATCAAGCACATCTGTTTGTGGTCGAAAGATGCTTATTCCTATTTTCTTCAATCTACAGCGGCCTAGGAAACTGCCAAAAGGAAGGAAGAAAATGAGACATTCTTTCCAAGAATAATGCTTTTTTAATTTTTTTTTTTAATTGTGACTTTTCCTGATCAGTTTTCTCTTTGCTTTTGTTAAAAGACAGCAGAAACATGTGGGGAACATGTATCATGAGATCTTGTCTATTTCAAGAAGTTTGGTTTGGGTTCAGACTGATGGTACATTAAGATGCTGGTATTACATGTTAAATTGTGAGCGATGAGATTGACATTCTCCTTATTAGAGTTATAAATATAAGCCTAAGTGTTGGCTCTGTGCATCGGTGTCTTTATCTTTGGAATAATATGAATAATCAAAAGTTACATCTATGGTTTCATGTATGCTTGCAGTTATGACTCCATAATGAAAAAATGCTAGCAAACTAGCCACAGGCAGAGAAGCTCATTGACATTTCCATATAATAACCGGATTGTTTAGTTTTGGCTTTCAAAAGTGATCTAAACATAACATGTCATATTAGATCACCATGTAAGGTACCTTACCCTTCCTCTGCATTATATTCACTTGAATATAGGCTCTTCTTTAACAGATGTACACGTGTGTGAGTGCTCATACACACAAATATACAGCAATATAGACTGCTGTACTTGGATTAGTCCACACAAAGTACAGCCATCATCAAAGCAAGGTCAAACTTGAGGTAGTCCAAAGTGGGCAGCCTGGGTTAAATGGTCTTCCAGTCCTTCTGGAAGCCAGGTCAAATGTGATTAGTATACAAGCATTTTTAAGATGAGTTGGCTTTAGGAACTGTTAAACTTATGAATGGCCTGATCACATCACCAAAACAGTCACACCATTCCCAAGAATCTCAGAGAGGCCCACTCATCAAAATTAACTCTTCTCTCAGGCTGCCCAACCAGTATATATCGCTCTCCTCTTTCCTGCCTTTCCTCTGGGAATGCTGCAATCCTTTAGGCTGTAAGCAGCCTGCTGGCCTTAGATCTTGTTATACATATGAGTACTGACACTGTAATAGTGATAAGCCTTACTCTCAAGTTCCTTCTCTGCCATGGCCTTTGGGCAAGGTCTTGCCCTTTTACCTTTCTGCTCAGGTGCATGGCGACAGTGCTGTTACTCTGAGTTGCCTGACATTTTTAATGTGGTGCTTTTTTAACCCTAAACTCCGTGTTTCCACATTTAGGCAATAGCTTCAGATTTTGTCTCACCTTGGCAGCCCAAAGACAATATATAATTTTAAATATCTAAGACAGTTTCTGATTTTCATCTAGAGATGTGACTTTTGATTTTCAGATGCTCAGAGTAGGCAATACTGCAATCCAGCTCTAATTAGCAGGAGTTTACACACATTTATATTTCCACATAAACATATTCTACAAAACATGCAGCTTCTCAAATGAGGACTGTACTTAGCCACACTCTTTTAGCTATATCTATATATCTGTTTACAATTATTACAGACTGAGAACATCAATCAATTCATTGTCGAATCAAACTCTTCAAGAAATTGTATCAAATACTGTTTTAACCTCGTTGCTTTAGAAATAACCATTTCCAGTGAAGTAATTTAGACCTCAGAAATATCAGGGCAAAATAAAACACCCTCTAGCTCTGATACAAGAGCACTCTGCCATGTCTGCAGCTTCACTCTATTAAAATAATACATCCTCCAAAGAACTTGTTTTGGCCTTCTCCTGCCTTATCTTATATCCTTTAATGACAGAAAATAGAAAGAACTTAATTTCTCTTTGAGGTTTCTATTCATTATGAGCAATGCCAATTTTGTTTCTGCTGTGAGTAGGCCCCTGATGGTAGCATAAAATTGAACCTTATGCATAGAATTTGGAGTGGAAGAGAACAGTTGCAACAACGTGCCGTGTTTGTTCATGATTTATTTTGTGTTATGTTCTCTAAAAAGCACAATGGCTGGCAGCAGGGGCAAGCTGGCATTCATCTGGTCTTCACTAACTCACATGAATCAGAGGGAATGCTCTGGGCCAAGGAGTTCCCGTCTGCGTCTTACCTGACAGCAAGTGAGTGTCTTTAGATGGGAAAAACTGTGATGAAATCTGTGGGGCAAGCAGTGCGAGAAACCCAACAAGCAGACAGTCTTCAGCAGGAGCTGTGGTTCCTGAGATCAGGGTCACAGATACAAGAAGATAGGGAAAAAAAGAAGAAAAAAGAGGGAAAAACAAAAACCCAAGAAAACGCCCTTTTCTCAAGAGAGGATTGCATTGAGTTTGGTTCAAGAAGTACTTGAAAGCTGTTGGATTCAGAGCAAGGCTTGAAAAAAACAAGGATACAGTGAGCAAAGGAAGATTTATTTTTGTATTCTCTTACTTTTACTGTCTTACTTAAGCAGGCCTCACTTGTCTCTTTATAAAGGTCCATTGTTTTAGTCTGAGCTAAAATAAACTAGAATTTCAGGGCTCATTGGATGTTTTTTGGCATGCTTGCTGTAAGAACAATATCTACCTCAAAACTCTTGCTGACTCAGGTCCCTTCCCTGAAGATATCTTTGTATATCCTGAAAGCTGCAAGAAATAGCAAACTGGGAGACAAAGAAAATGAATTCTAACTATTTCACAAGCCAGTTGCTATGAACCTAAACTTCACATGTAGAAGGGAATGAATTATAATTTTCATGTGTAAATGAAGGAAATCTAAAACTCAGAATAATATTCTGGTCTTTAATAAAACAAAACACTGTCTGCATCCTTAACACTGACTAATTACTCAAGTGAAATGTCCTGCACTGTGCAACCCCTACTGACACAAAATGGCTCTCTGTCACCTTTAGGCAGACAGACTACAGGAAGGGGTTTGTGAAGATGATGCTGTAAGCATGATAAGAGATGTAAAAGTTGATCTGAGGGTGTCAATGTCTCCTTCCTTAGGTCTCAAGCACATGTCTGGAAGTGGTTATTATTTTTAGAACACTATCATGGTACTAGAGAAAATGGCTCCTTGTATTCCTCCATGGAGAGAAGGGAAAGGGAGGAAGAGTACAGCAATGTACATTTTTGGAGGCTCATGCTAAAGTTCCTGTGGAAGTAACTTTTCTGGGTCTATGTTTAGAGACAAACTACAGCATACACCTGAAAGCTCAGAATAAAATGAGAAATCAATCTACCTCCTTTGCCCCTATCTCTCTGGGACTGCTGTGTTGAAACATAGCAGAGTGAAGAGGAGTTGGATATGGTAATTAACACGCAGTGCTGAAATTGTGTTTGGGAGACATGCCCGCTAAAATGGAGGATGTAATGAAGTGGGGGCATGTTAAAGCTGTAAACATATAAACTCTGGACCAATACTAAACACTACTGGGAGAAGGAGCCACCCTAAACTGAAGGTAGTAGGAGGCACAAGAGTTAAACGCCAATTTGAAGTGTAAGAGTTAAAGTCTCAGGTAAAAAGGAAACAAAACTTCCATTGAAGAATATTTTAGAAATGGCAAGTACGTCCATCTGTGAATAACCGAATAACCTGTGTCTAGGGCCTGCATGCTACATGCTCCCAGTGATGAGTGAAAACAGCTAAACAGCAAGTGCTCTCAGTGAAGCCACAGATCACAGCTAAACCTGAAATTATGATGCTCATTTTGGGACTAGGAAAAATGGAGCGCTAGAAAGTTCTTCCCTTGATTTCTGAATAAAGGTTTGAGATAGTGTTCATTAATTAACCCTAAATACTGAATTGGTTAATTTTTTCTGAGAGTCAAGTCCTGGTTAATACAAAGAGAAGCATATCACTGCTTATTAATATAGGCTGAGAGAAAAGCCTTCCAGATATTAGGTATCTCTAAGTTTCTTGACTGTATGTTTTCAGACCGAAAGTATCCATATAAATATTTGCTTCAGACCTAACCATTTCGGACAGTTTGGGGAAATAATTTGGTGAATTCTGATGACTTTTATTTAGTCCATTAGGTGTTCCAGTAGATACATCCCTTTGAAAAGAAGTAATTTAATGGAAAGCAGGCTGCTTGGCAGACTGTTGGCTTTCACCAGGGTTTGTTTTTTTTTTAATGAAAACAAATTGTGATATTAACATCTAATTAAAAACTGGATAATAATGTAGATAGAGTAAATAGCAGGACTAGGGTTATAAGGAAAGATCAGCATTTTTGTAGTTGTCGTAATTTAAACTCTGTATTTGAACTAATATTCTCAAAAATATTTTGTTTGTTCAAATATCACATTTGGTTCAACAGCTCTTAACAAGCTGCTGAAATAATGCCACCCAGTAGAACGTAATCCTTAGGTGAACAGGTAGATATAAAGCTGAGATATTTGTTATATCACAGACCAGGAACATTTGGTTACTGGTTAACCCTTAGTAAGAAAATGCTCTCTGGGTTAGCAAGTAGCAGATTTTTATATTTAGTAGAAAAACTTGCCTTTTTTATCTTAACAGTATTCAAGATATAAATGAATAATATAATCTCTTCAAAAAGAAAACACAATTCCAAAAGGTTTAATATTAAATCTTTTTGAGTACTAAGTGGCACAGTGCTGCTGCTACAGATCTAGGGAGTCTCTTTCATATGATCTCCTGGTCTTCATCCTGTCCAACACTGCAGGAATTAGAGATAGTCTAATTCATATGAGATGAACTTGGTGAGGATCATTTCCCACTTTCAAGTGCAAACTTACTATCATACATTGCATGAAAGAACATCCCTTCTCAACCGTAATTCTTCAATAATCAGTTGCAGAAGGCCTGAATAATGAACCTGATTTCTGCTGGACTTTTTAAGACAGTCCTCAGGAGGCACCAAATGCATCATATTACACATTGTAATTAAAAAAAATAAAAACCAAAGAAACACCAAAGCAAGCCAAAACCAAAACCCCAAACTAACAAAAAAGCCCCCCTACCTATAAATACCATTATTTCTCCAGGTGCTTTGGGTGACAGAGCATAAAAAAATGAGAAGAATCCAAAAGATGTAATTTTATTTTTAATATTTGTAATTTGGCATCAGATTTTTGACCTCTGTCAGTAAGCCATGAAATGAAAGAGAAGTTATTTCTCAACCCCAGCTTTCTCCTGCTCAACAGGCATTCAGACAGCATAGGAAAAAGACTAACAGGGCCGTGCCATAGCTGTCTCTGAGGCAGCTGCAGGCCAGGCCACAGCTGCAGCTTCCTGTCTGCCCAGCAGGTTGTTGGACGAGCATCTCGAGGTGGATGGTTCCAACTGTGGGTTTCTGCAGCTCATGGATCTCAGCAGCTAAACAGCTGATTGTTGGAGACAACATAACTGTGTGTAAAGCACAGCCTTTGTAACAGCCTCAGATTATTTTCTTTTCTTACTACACAAGCCTGGAAATGGAGGGGGGGAAAAAGCTATTAAAAAATGCTAGTCCAAAAACACCTCAGGCGTGTTCTCTTCCAAACCCCTTTTATTATTTGACTTTTGCTCCTTGGGAACCACGTATTTGGCACCACATTGCTGCTTTGGGTGCTAGAATGGAAGACCAACGTAACTGTGTTCCAAATCCCAATCATAGCACAAATAGGTTAGTTTGCTAAAACTGTGGGTATGACAACCATGCCTGATACTCTTCAGCAGCCAGCGATCCACTTAGCAACACCCTTGGTAAATGCTTGCCTTTGGAATATCTTGGGTATTCCGTGATATCTAGTTGCCACTGTTGGGTTAAGTAAATTAGAGTAAGTTGTTTCCAGCAAACTCACCTTAGAGTGAGTGATGTGCTCCCAAATGTTTTCTGTCGAAGTGCTTGACATACAGTGTTAGGAGACTTTTAATAAAATATTTGGTTTTAGTTAAAAATAGCAAAGGCAAACACACTGCTCATCAATAATGGGATAAACTGTAAATGATAGCTTTCAACAGAGTAATAGAGCATAGCAAACAAAGAAGAGCAGCAGAGGCAAGTAAAAATCAAAATAACTTTGAAACTCTGCTGATTAAGATGCTAAAGTAGTTTCCAATGTTTATTACAAAAAAGCTAATTAAAGAGTTTACATTTTATCATGCACAGTAAAGAACTCCTGACAGGCATTGTTATAATATGAAATGCTGCAGTCTCCAATAGAGTTTAATTTAGAGCAACAACAAAGAAAGAAAAAAGAAGAAGTAAAACAATTGAAATGTTGCAAGCAGACTGCCTTAAGCTCAGGGGATGCTTTTCAGAAAACTGTTTGGTAGAAGCAATGCAAACTGAGCCACTACCCTGGGAATAATATTTTTCCTGAAATTGTTTCAGACTGAAGTGTTTATAGGAGGCAGTATATAGGCTGGGTAAGCTACTGGCTATAAGACTGGGGAAGTATAGCAGTTTATCAAAGGCTAATCATGCTGATTATGCAAGAAGATCCACAGGTGCTGGTGCAAACCATTCACTGGAGAATTAGTGGTTCCTGCATCATTACTGATCAGATAACAGATGTCCATACTGTTACTGGTTAATATTAACTTGCTAATAAATATGTTTACCAACCATATTCAAATAGAAAAAATTTGACACATCTTGTACAGATGTGTTAATTTCTTTCAAACTTATTTTTGCCTGAGAGCGCCTTGGACACTGTATTGACTTCACTCTTGCCCAATTGTTTGGTGATGCATAATGATGGACTACGCATATCATGATGTTAAACCAGTCAAACATTGTTTATTTATTTTAACTACAATATTTTGTTGTTATATTTGCAGACTTGAGGCTGAGAAGATGGTTCTACTTTTGGCTAGTAATTTTTCTGCAGGAGCTATGAGAAGGCAATTTTTGTTTGTCATCAGCAGCCCTAAGGATCTCCATACTTTTATTTCCCTGGCAGTCAGATGTATGAGCTGTTACAGAGGACAGAGTTGAGCTATAGAACACGGAATACACCCTGCTCTGACTCATTTTCTGTCACTGATAGAACTGTATGATTTGCTTTCTTAATGTGTGACTTTGTGTCAGGCCTGGAAGAAAATTAATTGGTAGAGAAGCAGCTCAGATAAGGTAGCAGCATGAGGAAGGACCACAAAAACTTAATCACAATGTTTCTTGCAGCACGTGTTGAGCAGGAATTCCCCATCCCTAGTTCAGTATATCATAATGATGCTGGGACACCTCTTCTGGAGTCTCCTGGATCCCAGACAGTCCAACTATTATAGCCACATGATATCTGACCATAGACACATCAGTCTTTCTTTCAGATTTTACATTTCAAATAGCCAAAATTAATCACCCCAGTACTGTGTGCAAGGGACCAGTACAACTTACTGCCACAAGAGAGCATTCCCACTTTATTCCCACTCCATTTTATTTATAAAAAGGTTTCCTCACATAAATGGAAATTAACACACCACCATTTCTAATAGGTAGACTTCCTTCTGTTTCTAAGGCTGTTTTATTCCCTTAAGCTTTTCTATTGTCTCTGCTGGAAAAAGTATTTTCTTCTTTCTGTGAAGTCTGTACTGCCTTCTTGTCTCTATTAGAAGGCAGTACACGTCCGTAAATCACAATGTATATCTTTTCTTCTATCACCCAGACATTGCTGTTACAACTTGTAAATTGAATTATCAAATTTATTCTACACTGACTGCTTGTAAAAGCTGGCCTGTCATATAGGTGCTTGACTGTGGAGTGACAATTTTCTCACCAGACAGTCCCAGACCTCTGAAGGTTCTTGTGGTTTCCAGGCATAATTCACAAAATTTGGATTTTCATCTCTAGCCTCATAATTAACATCTTTCCCTGCCTCGTTCAGGTAGTGTACTGTTGTTGGGACACTCATGTTGATAAGATCCTCTGTTTACATTTTTATTGACTGTAGAACAAAAATTTTAATAAAATTAATTTACTCCAATGAAGCTCTAGTCAGGAGATGGTCACAGCATGGTGCAAAGCCAGTTTGTTCTCTCAGTCTTTTCAGTGAATTGGCTTTGAGGCAGTTTCTCTCATTTTTTTATTGGACACTAAGTGCTCTCCTTCCAGCAAAAGCACTCACATCTCTCAATATTCCCTTTACTCTTGGGTGCTGCATTCTGCTGTCTTGACATTCCTGCTGGCTTGCACCGTGGATACCTGGTGTCACCCATTCCCAGCGTGTGCCAGTACCCCATCAGCATTTATTCAGGATGCTGTACATCACCAACACCAGAGATGATTGATTCACTGGATATTTTTCCCTACCTCAAACATGGAGTTTCACACTCCTGTCTAATATGGAATACCCTCTCCAATTCATTGTTTAGGGCTTAATCCTAAATCCCTTACAGTCAACAGAAATTTGTTCCTGTTGTCCCAATTCATTTTGGGGTGTTTTGTCTGTATTTACAAAGGTGTTCATATTGCTTTTGAAAATTTGCCTTCTCCTTGGTGACTGTAGTATATAAATAACAATTTCTTATTTATTTATGTCTTTATTTTCCTAAGCTTACTTATGAGAAAAAATGGATGAGTCTTCATGCAACACTAGGTTTAAGTATACCCATTTACTGGGTCGTATTTCAAATAACATAATTTCCTTTACTCCTTTTCACTCTAGCTCTTTGTTTCCATCCTTCTCCATTCACATTAACCATATCATCATTTTACATGAAAGGAAGTTTTCTTTAGCATTGGGCTCATAAAAATAAAAGATAATATGAGTGAATATCACTGAGAGCCAATTTTTCTTAGCTAAGTTTTAACACAAGTTCAGGCTACCTACAGTGGGATGTGATAGAGGAGAGAAATGAGACTTCAGGCAGCTTTCGAAGGAATGAAAATCATTCCTCTTGGTGTATTGCTGTTGCACAGGGCCAGCAGGTTAATGGCAGAGGAGCTTTATAGCACACAGAACTCCCCGGCTGCAGAGGACAGAAAAGCATATGAGCAGGGCTGTAGCCCATGGATTTGCGTGCTGCTGTTAAGCATCCACAGGTGCATTGCTCAGCAAAAGAGTGGCAGCATCTGTTTCTGCTGGACTATACTAGAACATGACAAATTTTTTTGTCTCCAATGATGGCTGGGGCCAATTGTGCATTTGCTTGGCTATTTTTGAGAGGAGTTTAATTTTTTATTAATTTATAATACTGAATTTCATTAATATAAATAAAATAATATTAATCAAACCCGTCATACCTTTTTGATTAATTTCTTATTAATCCAAGAAATTTGGGTTTAGCTTTTTCTACATTGGCAAGAAAATCGTAACTATTACAAACTGCCAAGAGAATATCTACATCTCAGTGCAGACTTCATTGTATTTATTCCTATTCACTTGATGTCTTTAAGAAAGGAATTGTCATTCCCAGTGACTTTTCATGCACAGACACCATTTGACTCTGAATTGCAACCCCAGCCAACGCAACTTTGCTTTTACTCTTATCTTTCCTTTCACAGGACCATTCCCACAACTTTTACACCTCCTGCCAGGTAGGCAGACACTCTGAGGCACAATGTCAATCATTAGACATGAAAAATATTCCAGTATTTTAAAGCTAGAGTATTTGTCACAGACTCAAATGATAGAGATCTAATGACTTACTAGGGACTTTGCTTATACACACATCCCTATGATATCCTCAGAGCTCAATATTATTATTATTTTTTCTTATTCTTTTCATTCTCGTACTTAAAATAGAAACACATTTTCTCCTAGAAAATGTTGACAGCATATCTTGGTATCTCAAGGCAGAAAGGTTGCTTTCTGCCAGGTAGTGTGCTGGTAACTTTCACATGGACATACATGACTGAGCTGCCTATAGGCACCCTTGCTTTCATTGTTTCCAAAATTCAATATGTTAAAGAACAGCCATGCTAACAAACATTAGAAGGAAGAGTGGGAAGTGAAACTGTACAGGATTGAACTTCAGAAATGCAGTACATCTAAAAGAAGGCAGCATTCAGAGTAAAAGTACAGGAGGGATTCGTCATGCAAAAATAAGACCCCTTCTGAAGCTGAGAAGCTGATAGCTGCAATCAAAGTGAAAAGCACTGCTTAAAATAATAAAGGAGAGACTGCCCTAATGCTTTTTAACGTGTGGTTTTTAAGTAAATCTTCAATAAATTACATATTATCACAAATAATTTCTGATTACTACCTTTTGCTACATCTAATTAATCCGTTCTGTACCACACACAAAAGCACTCCTGAGTGAGCTACAACAAAGACTGAAGCATATGTTCTGAGTCAAACAGATTTAGCAAAATATTTTTGGTCTCTTAAACAAGTTTGGATTACAGTAAAAATGCAATTAAAAGAATACATTTCCAAGCTGCCAAAGGTAAAATTCATTCATGACGAACAAGAATTTCACTGTTGTGCAGCTGCAGAAGGAAAAGACATTAACGTGTATGGCAGAAATAATTTTACATGAGTTACTACCTGAATTTTTATTATCAACTATAATCTTTTGAGAATTACTCAGTTTATGTTTAAGAAGTCCAGATGATTGCATTTAAGCCAGAGACATGTGAGATAAAAGGTATACAGAGACAACTCAGTATGATTCCTTCACCACTTAGTGAACTGATAGAGGACAAGACAACAGAAAGATGAACTGAGTTACAGAGAAGTTACTCCTCTCTAAGTATTGGACAAGAAATTCTATCAATCACTGAAGTAATTCTGAAATATGATTACTAATACACTTTGTTAAAGAAAGCCATAAGAAAGACATGATGCTTCTTCTCTCACCACATAGTTGATGAAAGAGTAAAGAACATGAAGATACGCAGGAGCTCGGAATTTCCACGTGCATTTTGACCTCTGCAAGAACATTTCTTTTGAGATCTTTTGAATGCACATGTATTGCGTATGATGGAGATGACTTACATTTGAAAAGATATCTATATATACTACTTTACTGGGGAAGTATTGTTTTGGTTTTGCACATACATATGTTGGTACATCAGAACCACATCATGGTGCAATTGCAAAATTTGAGGCCAACTTGAAAGCTTCAGCTGATGATTTATTTCATTACAAGAGGAGGTGCTCTCTTCTTTTATTGTTTTTCTGTGCAGAACGTGACACAAAGACTTGACAATCTCTGACAAAATTTTGTTCATCCATAAAGAAGCTGAAAGATCACCTGTGACTGTGAAATGTATTTTCCCCACATTTATATTATACAGAATTCTTGATTATGCCTTAGGAAAGATCTTGGAAAGTGGAAAAGATCTTGTGTGATGCTTTAGAACTGGCTTACCAAATTTATTACAAATTGCTACATTTTGTGAAGTAACATGAAAAAATATTACAGGGAATAATCAGTAGTTCTATTTCACCAGACATTCAGGACACATTATGAAAAGCACTGATTCAATTATTTGCATTCTAATGTACTGAGGAGCTTCCTGTAGTATGTTCATAAAAACTTTCATTATAACCATAAATCTGCTGTTAAACCCTAGCTACAATTATGCGTTTTCATGAAAATCATGGTATTTGTGAGCAAGAGTAGAAACTAAGATGTTTGATGATTTTTTTCATTATGTAGTGATTATAAAATTTGCAAATATTTCAAAATGTCTACATCTGCACCATCTAACCATCACATCGCTGAGCAAGTCTTATTACCGATACTAGCCTTCATAGGAAGAATAAGAATATCTCAGATGCAGCAAATCATTAAGGTTTTTTTCCAACCTAAATGATTCTATAATTCTGTGATTATTTCCGTGAGTGTACTGACAATATATGATAACAGTTTCATGGAGCTTTTCTTTTTCCAGTGCAACAGCTCATCTTACTAGAAGAAGCTTTCAGTTGTTACATGAGCTCAAATTGTAAGACTTACACACTTACTTTGCTCTGCAGTAATATCAGATATGTACATATTATATTTTTGGTGAGTTTGTTTGCATCTCATTTGGCACAGAATTTATCTAGTGAAATACAGCCCTTATATATTACTAATATACTGTAGTATAACACCAGCAAAGCACGAGACAATATTCTGTCTAATTGTTTTGATCAAACATGACATAGACTTTGTACTCGCGCTAGACACATATTTCTGCAAGTTATAGCTTTCACAGTACTTGCTTTCATTTTTCTGTAATCCTGTCTGTTTCAGACCCTGAAGAATGCAGCACAACCGTTTCAGTTTTCAACCTGTCAAGACTTTGCACAAATGATTTGTCAAGAAAAAGTCTAATTATGTCTGGCTTAAGGCTTCCATGTTAAACAGGAACAATTGCAGTGACTGTGAAAGAACCGCCTCCTGGCACTTGAGCAAAATGTGAAAGCAGCATGATTGTCCTGCCTTGTTTCTTTCCATCAACACCCTGTGGTCAGAAAAAGAAACTACCAAATACTTCACTTCCATTTCTATCAGTTTCTTGTGACTGGCAGCACCTTGGCATTTGCCTTGTACTGTGTGTGAGTCATACTGCTAGGGCAACAAGAGAGCCTGTTGAATACGAAGTCTGAAACTAAGCAGACATCAAGCCAAGAGCTGTTACAGCAGCAATCAAGCAGATTAGCTTAAGTAATTCTGATGAGCATGTTAAAGCTCAAAATGAATGAGAACATTTTGAGGAAAACTATAAATCAAGCCATGTGTTAATGACCTGGTGCTGTGAAACACTTTATATAATATACCTATTAACTATGTGTATTTTTTTAACATCCTGACATATTGGAAACCATTTATCTTACTTTATTTGTTCGCTTCAAAAATATTACTTATCTTTCCTTTCCAATAGAGTCTACAAACAGCACCAAAACTTGTATTCTTTATTGAGGATCTGATCCAAATGATCTTTCAGTGGTTTCATCACTAGTATCAGTGGAAGTCTTCCAGAGACATTGTGTCTGGGTGTTTTGAAGCAAAACCCCTTGAAAACAATACTGATACATAGCAAGTAAGGAAACGTATGGCAAAACCACTAGGGCACAAACAGATTGCTCCTATGGAAATTTGGCCTACATTCAAAAAAATGACTGCAGCCTTGGGAGCCTTCATTTTCTGATAGTGGTCTCAACACAAATCAAAATATCTGCTGAGTTTTTACAAAGGACAGATCACCAACACCCTGAAAACTCTTTTTAATGTCTTTAATGTGTCTCTAAGCCAGCAGGACCACATCACAGAGGGTTATCCTGGCCAGAGGGAATGTTTACCACAGCTAAAATGCTAACAAAACCTAGAATCTCACTTTGCCTCCTGCCTCGTGAATCTTCCCTGACATAGCAGGAGCTGCAAAGTTCAAAACTCTTGGGCAACGACAGTTTATTCCTACCCTTCTGCATCTGCTGGTTAACAGCTCTCACTAGTCTGTAACTGGACAGAGCCTAGTAGAAGTCAGTTCCTAGTAGAAGAATAGTTCTTATCAGCACTATTTTGTCTCCTAGGGAAATGTGGAGTGATAGCTAGGAAGATTAATTATCCCCTTTTTATGATCAGAAACTCACTTCACCATTGATCTGCAGAAAAGCAGGGACAAGGGCTGTACCAAAATACTGGGAAAAAAAATGTGGTGTTCTCATTTTTTGAAAAGGAAATAAAATAAACTGATAATTCTATAAAAGATAGAGCCTCCTAAGAGCAGGCTGTTAAATTGAAATTTCATAATCTCAGATTTCAGAGTGTTGGACAGGAGCCTCTGTAGATGGGGAGAATTGCTGAGGCAGGATACCCTCTTCACACTGAGCAAGGTAGTGGCTTCTGTTTTTACGGAAAACTTTCTGGAGTTTGGTGCTGTGGCTTCCTGTATAGACATGGTACCACTGATCTATACCATAGGCCATTTGTGATCAGCATCAACTTACTGAAATCTCCTCAAGTGTTCCCAAAGACCTGTGGAATAAGTAGCTGACAAGTGACACTTAAAGACAAGTGTCAATACTTGGCTTCTGCATGATCTGAGCACAACAGTGAGGTAAATCACAATTAAAAACCTAACGAAAATCTGTTAGTCTTTCAATATCATGACACTTCGTGACACACACATAGATTTCATGCAACCAAATATATTGACCAGAATACCAAGAAACATCCATTCTGACTGCAACATTCTGGTATGTTCCCTCAGAACAACTAACAGATAACGTTTGTGTCTCACCGGATGCATTCCCATGTATTTCTGCTGCTGGGTATCAGCCTATGTGCCTGGTGAATGTGAATTAGTGTCTTATTCATCAAATTAGAACACAGAATAGAGCATTTGACTCAGTGTTACAAATCATTCTCTGTACAAAACTGACTTGAAGGTAGTGGGTTAGGTCCTGCATTAGGGGATTGAGGTACTGGTCATGGAGGGACCAGAGTTAGTGTCTTAGGGTTGATCTGGTGGCTGTGCTCAAAGTGCTCAACTGGAGCTCTCCTTCAGGCAATATAGATTCAGACACATTAAGTTCAATCCCTTGCTTAACTGCTCATGAGGAAAAATTTCTAGTGTTTCTTTTAGGAATCAATGGGTAATCGAGAAGGGTACCTGCTTGAAGTGTGCAGAACAGTCAACGTTTCAAAGTCCAGTATTTGCTGTGCAAAGTCCACAATGATATTCCACACAGTACATTTGGTGGATCACGCTTTCACTGCCCAGTGTGCTGTACACTGAGATGCCCTTAGAGTATGACTAAAAATAATTATGCCATGTTAGACCTACAGTGATATCTGAGGAAGTTACATACAGATTAACGCTATGAAGATAAAGAGCCTGTGATAGTGGCTTAGGAAACCACTGCCTTCTTGGAATAAATCAACAAAGAAAGCCAAGGATTCATTTCTTCAGTGCTCACCTAGAAAGGATTGAAGGGTCAAAATCAGTGCAAGTATCACATAAAGTCACTCTATGCTCTTAGCAAGTTTGGCACTTTGGCCAGGAACACATAGAATGATAACCAGGAACCTTTTCCCCATGTTCTGCAAAGGAAACCTGAAGCTACTGAGATCACAGAAGAGAACAACTATAACTTCTCAGAACAGATGAGCCATGGGACTGACAAAAAAAAAGGCACTCAGCACATTAAAGTAATAGTACATGACAGAATACCAAGTTTTAATTTCTCAGGAAATGTTTTTCTGGTTCTTGTTCCCTTTCAAAATTTAAATTGTAATTAATACTGTGATTATTAACAGAAAAGGAATTCTTCAGTTTTCAGATTATTTTCCGGAAAAGCTATGTGGAAAGAAGAAAAGTACTTTTTTCCCTACCAAATCCATAGGCCTTTTTTTTTTTTTTCATGTCTACACACTTTAGCAAAGGGATTTGTATTTTGAAGAACCCAATTTATAAAGGCATGTTCCTTCTCTGCAACAAAGATGCTGTGAGGACATGTCCATCACAAAAGCAGATTCATATGATTTTGCTCAAGGTTTTTTAAAACTTCAGCCACCTAATTCAAAAGTGCATGGGGCAGTAACTGCATTTTTAAGAAGAGCATGTTGACAGTCCTGATTAGTTATAGCTGCTTGGATTGCCTTTTGATATGTTTGAATAACTAGGTGAAATAAACAATGGCAGGAAACAGGGTTTGCTATTCTCAAAACCAAGTAACTGCCTTGCTTACCCCAACTACTTCCTGCTTCCCCTTCTCCCTCTACTCCCATGTCCGGCAAAAGCCTCGGTCACCGCTCAGGTCCTAGTCATACAAGGTACTTCAGAGTAGCAGAAAAGACTATGTTAGTAGCAGAAAAGACTTCTAGTGGATTCAACAGCACAAAGAAAATATAAGGAATAGGAGACAAATGTCAAGGGACATAAAGCCTGGTAGTTGTTTATGGGAAGAAAGCCACAGGACACTGTTTCTCTGCAGTGGTTCTGGGGAGCATGGGAATTTGCATAGTGTGCCTTATATAAACCATGTTTATTATGAAGCATGGTTTGGCTGATATGAAAAGGAAGAGAGAGAGTTTCATATTTATTTGTACTTGTTTTTTTTTTTTAAAATAATACTGATCTATGTCCAATTCCATGTTGATTTAATTACATTTTTTCCCCAACTACCCTGTATCTCTGTGGAAGAAGGTTCACATGCCTTTGCGGTATTACAGTGACTGTACAGTGTCCAGTAAATCTGATCAAAATAGAGAAACTTATTCCAAACTGCAAAGAAAAGTATAAAAGTTTGTTTGATCATAATGTATTTCATGAACATGTTCTTATACAAGAAACTGTTGTTAAATATAAATGAAGTTATTTAACTTAACTGAAACAGTGTATGAAGTGACAAAAGAGAAAAAGCAGTATTTGGTAAACTTGAGTATAACTTATCTACACAGGAATCTCCTATTATTTTATGCCTAATTTCAAGAAGAAAATTTTGGAAATTCTGTTTGAATTATTTATCTTGGGAAGTTTATGTCTCAATTTGAAATCCTGGTTGCTTAGAATCTTCACTTGCAAGCTCTTGGAAATATCTGTGTCATCTCCTTACTGAAATCATGAAACACGGTATTTTAAAGTACATATATTTGTATGGAACAAAATACATCTTTGGGGCTGTCATTGCATGGCAGGATCCTCATCTTTGACTTATGTAAAATTGTCAAAGATGAGATGTAAAATTTGAGTTGTGTAAAATTTCTAAAAACAGTGGAGGAAACAATAACAAAAAAAGAAACAGAAATGGGCATAACAAGTTTCAAAGTGCAGATGCGTATCTTGGAAATGTATCTTCCGAAAAGTCTCTTCTTAGCAACTGAAAAGATAAATGATCTTCATTGAGAACTTTCTAGCCATTTATCATTTCGATAATATTGGTCACTTTTTTGAGTGAATCTGACTTGTGAGCATATGGTACAGAGCCCTCAATTAAACAAGGAATTTAAGGACTTGCTGAGCTTTCAGGATGTGAGCAAAGTAAAAGACAGAGGTGGCCTATTTGACAAAAATCCACAGTCAGGTCATCCTTCTTTTCCATGTGCATGATTTAGGCTATAAGCAGAGGAGGTCTTTGAAGCTCTGAATCAATCCTACAGCTGCACCAACTACAGACTTGAGTTACAGATATGTGTGGACTCTGAACACTCACTCTCTATGCAATGTTTCTTCAAAGGCAAAAGCAGTTAATGGAGTTACCCCAGATTTATATCAGATAGTAGTTCTATTTGGATATGATTCATATAGAGAAATTTAAAAATCTGCAAGTCATTTTATTATTTATTTAAGGCTGTGTTTATTGGAATAAAAGCTGAATCCATAATATTTTAAATATGCTATGCTAACTTCTTTAAAAATATATAATCATACTATCTGATAAATTTTCTTCTTATTAAATAATTTCAAATCCACACTGCCTATTGCTATGGTACTTCATTTCCCTTTTATGTGGTAAAACAACTGAATGCAATGTGATGTATGTGCTTCGAAGACTTTATCCTTGCTCCTTTAAGAAGGGAAGGGAAGGGAAGGGAAGGGAAGGG
>VWZW01006289.1:4237294-4292146 GCA_013397115.1 Edolisoma coerulescens
AGGGAAGGGAAGGGAAGGGAAGGGAAGGGAAGGGAAGGGAAGGGAAGGGAAGGGAATCCAGCAAAAAGAAACCTCTTCCTCAATGAGCAGTCCAGACTTGGTCTATGCTTCTCAGTTTCAGCCCTGAAAGCTTACTAGCTTGCAGAAAATTTTGTGGAATGTCTAATTTTCTCAACAACTGCAAGCCTGAAATCATCAGGCTGTAACAATCAAAAACATTGTCAGAGAACAGTCACGGGACCCCTTTTCTATGTGGAATGTGCAGTCTGGTCTATTGTTGCTTTAGACAGAAGCTATTTAAAAAGTTGGGGAATCCAGTGTGCATGGACTGATCCTTGATCCTTCAGCCTTCTTTTTTATCACTCTGATGACTTTATGGACAGAAAGAGTGTCCATTTCATTATGTCTCCATTTCAGTAGTTTGCAACAAAATTATGTAGAGGCCTCCTGGTAGGACCCTATGACCTAGAGAACTCTGCTTCAAAAGACGTCTTCCCAAATATAGAGGTTTTTCACATCTATTCCCTCAAACTTAGCCTTGGGTAAGTGACTTTAAAAAAAAAAAAAAGCAAAATTGATGCATTCAGTAGTGCATTGGTAACAAATTTGTTCAAGTCTTAGAAATTCTAGGCTGCTGCTACCTGTTTCAAGTGATCCAATATCACTGGAGTAGACTTGTCTACTGAAGCAGCAAGGGCTGCAGACAACTGAGAAGCCTCTAAACTTAGCTAGTGATGGGTCAGCATAATTATATCTCGCTCTCTGGCATAGCATGCTGACATGTAATTATAGCATTTTGATAGTGGGTTGCAATGACACAGTGCATAGGATGGCGAAACACAGCAGTGTCCCAGATTTGTCCTTTGAAGAGTGCTAGCTCCTGAGAGTCCTGTAAATCTCAGCTGCAGTTTTCCCATTGATTTCATTTCTGTGCACAGGTGTTGTGGTTTAACCTCAGCTGGCACCTAAGTACCACACAGCTGCCTGCTCACTCCCTGCTCCCAGTGAGACAGGAAATAAAACTTGTGGGTTGAGATAAGAACAGTTTAATAATTGAAATTAAGTAAAATATACTTAATAAATTAAAAAAAAAAAAAAAAGAAAAAGAGAGAAGGAGAGAGAGATGAAACCCAAGAGAAACAAGCAATACACAGTTGCTTACCACTCGCTGACTGATGATTAGCTCATTCTCAGGCAATGATTAGCTCCTTCTGGACAACTTCCCCAGGTTTATATACTGGGCATATCCCTTTCCCCAGTGCAGGCCAGTTGTCCTGGCCATGCTCCCTCCTAGATTTTTGTGCACCTCCTCACTCTGAGAGAATGGGACAGTGAAAAGTCCTTGACTTTAGGTAAGCACTGCTGAACAACAACTAACCCATCAGTATGCTACCAACACTATTCTCATACTAAACCCAAAACACAGCTCTGTACCAGCTGCTAGGAAGAAAACTAACTCTATCCCAGCCAAAACCAGGACAGCAGGCTAGTGACTTTTGCCTAAAAATATACTAAAATAAAACTGAGTAACCATGTGAGGATTTGATTTTTTTGGTAATAATTACAGTCTGTATGATACAAGCTTACCTGAATCCTTGATATGTTGTAAAGCAAAGTTTCAGCAAGTTCTATCCAGGATAACAAAAGGCCTTGTTAATATCCAGCTCTCATTCAATGTTATAAAGTATTAAATATAAGGGAAGCCAAAGCAATTCAGGCTCTATAAATTAGTTTCTCCATATATCATTAACTGGGCATATATATCTGTGTGCTGTTGGTGTCCAGTGGAAGTAAGCTAAGGGGACTACTGTCTGCTGATAACCGAGAAAAAAGGCTATTACTGCTCTGCCAAGGCTGGTATGACTGTGAAATAAATTTTTCTGTTATTCACAAATCAGAGAATAGAAAAAGACCCCAAACATTTCTAGTTTAAGAATTCATTCAGGGCAATAAAAAACTTCTTCATTGAGTTATTCCATCAACTACAGATCATTACTGATTTTTACAATGAACTAAAAGGAATGTCATCTGTGACAACCATAACCCAGTGACCACCTACCTCCATAGATAGTCCAGCTCTGAAGGAGAAGCTTTTAAGGTCATATTAGATGGGCTTCAAGCTAATAACATAGTCAGTGTGGGATGGAAAGATCTATTACTGTTACTGCATATCACCATATGTTCCCTTCTAAGTTCTATAATAAAATATTCTAAGGGGATTCAAGGTATCCTGCACACACAATGAAGTGTCTACACTGAATGTCTTTTTCTGAAAGGCAGGAAATCATCCCTCCTACTGATTATTCTCTATATTCAGTGATAGGACATGTGGGAATGGTTCAAAGCTGTACTACAGGAGGTCTAGGCTGCTTTAGGAAGCATCTCTTTACCAAGAGGGTGATCAAAGAGGCTTCCTGGAGAGGTGAGTGATTGATGCCCCAAGCCTGTCAGTGTTAAGAGGCATTTGGACAATGCCCATAATAACGTGCTTTAACTTGGTCAGTCCTGAATTGGTCAGGCAGTTGGACTACCTGATTATTGTAAGTTTATTCCAGCCAAAATGTTCTATTCTATTCTATTCTATTCTATTCTATTCTATTCTATTCTATTCTATTCTATTCTATTCTATTCTATTCTATTCCAGTCCATTCACCTTTCTGTTTAAAAATCCAGCACAGGATAACAGTTTTAAGACATATGAGGCTGCATAATGATAGTCACACTTTTCAGGAACTGTCCAACCTCCACAGCATGCAATTCAAGACAGACTATCCAATGTTGTACAGAAGAAAGACTGAAAGTATTTGTGGAATTAAGTGCAAGCTTTGGTACTCCTGGACTTTTGGACCTGGAAATACACCTTCATTTGCCAAGATACTGCCTGTTGTTGCTGTACAAACTAATACTGTACCACTCAGTGCAATATCTGCTTTCTAAAGAAAGGAAAATTTAATACACTTTCAGAAAAAGGAGTGCCACTGGATATAAATTTCATCCTATTTCCGGTCTCTAGACCTCATCTTAGCAGTCATTTGTTCATAGTGTAGCAAATGCTTCAATTGCAGTTCAAACTAGGTCAAAAGCAGCCCTTAAGCAGCAACCCTTGTGTTCTGGAGACACTTCACACAGGACATAAGGCTCCTTTTTTTTATTGCTCTGCCTTTTTTTATTACCGATGGGCATCTTCAGTGCCGGGATGCATTAGCATCCCACTTATTCCCAGTCTGCCTGCAGAATGCTTTGCCCCTGCATTGTGCTTCCCAGATACTTGCCCTGCTGGAAGAACTCAGGTATTCCAAGAGGTTTAAACTTTTTGAGATGAGATTGAGATGAGGTGCGGAACGGAGGAGCACATGCTCTCGGGAGCAATGATCAGATAACTTTTATCCCAGGTAGTGTTCCTGGATTTGTACAGCCTGTCTGCCTTGATGGATTCAGAGTAAGAGTTGAACAGAATGGATGTGAGTAGTCTATGTCTCCTGACCTAGGGATTAAATGTAGCTGAATGACAGAGTTTCCAGAGATATCTAAAGGTGAAGTCTCAAATTGTTGCATATCTCAGCAAAACAGCAACAGTAACTTTACTGGTAGCATACTGCATCATTCAAAATCTGCAAGTACTCCTTGAAGCTGAATTTTGCTCCCCTTTTCAGGACCAGTTTAAACAGAGGAAACAACGAGATTGAATTTACTATCATTTTTCATCAGAACCAAATGACGCAGCAGATTATTTCATTATCTACATCTTTCCATTTCTCAAACCCAGAATGCAAGGAAGAAATTCTTAGCTAGCATATTCGAAAATCATGGAAAAAAACTTTTCTTGTGTATATATATATGTATGTATATAGAATACACTTGGACAAAAGGAATTGGATGGAACTGGGACCCTAACTATTTGATAATATTATTTTTGGTGAAAAATTCTATTAGTTTTTATGGCTGTGAAATAGTGGTTGACATCTATAAATTCTAGAGTTGCAGTGTTAGGGATGTTCCAATATTTTGTTGTTTGATATAAACTTTGCAATGGAATACAAAGATCAAAATAATTAGTCAGCAAAATATGTACTCCTGAGAAATGTGACAGGCAGCAAGCAAATAATAAAAGAAAAATAAATTCAAAACCTGGAATTATATTTGAATTACCTACATTTGGGTCATGCAGAAGTTATATGCACCTTATAAATATATAAACCTCAGGTTCTCCCAGAGTTGCACTTTCATATTTTTCATATTCAGGTTAATGAATTTATTGAAAAAAAAAAAAAAAAGTCACACTTGATTAGCACTGGAACAAATAACTGAAAAAATAGGTGATAATTTTGGAAAGGGATGCCAGAAAGCTAGTAAATCATTATTAAAGATTGCAGCAGCTTTCCTTCTGATACATTGTTTAAAGCCCTTGCCCAAAAGTTCTGCATGATCGCATTTGAATTTCTAGGCCTTCTGAAAGGTGCAGCAGATCTTCCACAAACCACTGACTGCAGAAATAGGATGTAAGTGCAGTCACTACTATTTTACTATTTTCTTGAGAAAATATTCTCAACTTTTTTATTATTTATTTGATAATAATCTGAAAATAGTATTTTTGTGTGTTTTAAAATTAAAAACCAAATTCTTAATTGTGCTTCCTGATGGAGTAATTCTCTGCCATATAGTCTCACAAGGACATATTCCATGCATGGTGTGGCATACGATGCGAGCTAACTCTGAACTGGACTTATAGTAATTAAAGAACAATATGTTATGATAGGGATACACAGTAATGTCATTTGCACACGATAATGAAAATCCCTTCCTTTTCTGCAGCACCCAAATTTAACTATTTTCTCAGCGTCACCAGAACTTGATTTCCTCATGTCCAGGAAGTAGCTCAAAGCATTGAAATGCAGTTGATCACTCAAGCTCCTGGAGCACATCCTATTTTTTTCCTTGAATTGGTGACTTGAAAGGCTATATTGTGACTGACTAATGGACAGCTCTTATGGAAAAGACTACAGCAATTCTAGTAAAATTACTGCACTCTTTTTACTATTGCACATATTTTGATGGAAAATCACACAGAGACCCCATACAGATCTGTAAGAATAACATCCTTCAGGATTTTATCCTATTCAGGACAAGTGCTGATTTTATTTTCATCACCACATATTTCTCTGGTGATTGTGGTGATGCATGCACCCTTGGAGGATGTCAGACAGACCTGCTAGTCCAGAAATGTGTGTTGCCTAACATTTCCTAAAGTCTGGCTCTCAACACCCTTGTGACTGAAGGGAAAGAATATGAGTAGATTTAAATGTTCAATTATGTCCAGGAATGTCAGGTGAATAAAAACCAACGTATACAAGGTAAATCTCTGTTTTTACCACTGCAAGAATCTATTATCCAACTGATATTCTTGGGTAGCCAAAGTGTCCGCCATTGGTTTTGACCTAAAGAAATTCTGCTTTTCTCCTGGGCTATTCACCATTCTTCAAGTAGATTGAAGAGGTAGAAATAATCTCAGATTTATATACTGTCCTAACTCTTTTTAAAGTATTTTCTAAATCTCATGCATCCTGGGCAGTATTTTTTACTTTAAATGTATTTCTGCTGTCCTATTAGAATGAAAATTTATTCTGATCCAGGGAAGAACTGTTTTTACAGCAGGAAGAAAGATGATTTCCATTTCACCATATATGAATTTAATAGTATTGCTCATGCTATTGAACTGTTGACCTGTGGAGATTCAGACCTTTAAAGTGCTGAAAAAGCATAATTATTATTGTGTGACTTTATTGAGGTACAACAGATTCCTTCATCTGCACTCTTCCTTCTGTGTAAGTGGGTGAGAAATATTGGCACTGTTATTTACACATCCTTTTTTTCTTCATCAAGATACCACAACCTACAGTGGAAGCCAAGACACAAGCTATCCCTGAGGAATTAATTTTCAAAAAGATACAATTAGAAAGTCATATTCTGTTTTGTATACTTACCTGCCAGGACCCGAGCTTCGTTACATATGTGTCAGGCAGAACCTACACTCTGTATTTCCTGTCTCTCTGCAGGGAAACATCCTGTCTACTTTCCTTTCTCCTTAATAGTTGAGCCCTTTGGTATCAGCATCTTAGGACAACATAATAAGAAGAAAAGCTTAGCTACAATCTCCTCACCTTTGTGTAGATGTCCCTGAGGACTGCTTCATATTTGAGATATAGATGTTGAAAAGAGGTTTCTCAGCACACTGCATGTAATTCCGTGTTTTTCAATTGATGTTTTGCCTTGTCTTCTGTACTTGTATTTCTCTCTCCTGGACATTTTGACTCCCTGTATTTCTATCAGGTTAAGTCCTTCAGATTTGCAGGAGAGGGACTGGGGTGGGTGTTGGGTGGGTAGGAAGCAGTTTAAATGCAGATGGGACTTTACAGAAATAACGGCCAAATCAATGAAAATTTTTATGTTAATTCATTCTTACAATTCTTACGTCCTACCTCATTTGCCCTTGATGGACAACAAAGGAATTGCCCATTTTTGAATATTAAGGAGGAGGTGATGTTAAGCAGCATCACAGAATAACAGTTTGCAAAAACTTTCATAGAATCATAGAATATTCAAGGTTGGGAGAGACTTTTGAGATCATCCAGTCTAACCATCAACCCAGCACAGGCACTACAACTCCTAAACCAGGAAACCATATCACCCAGCACAGGATCCAGATGCCTCTTAAACACCTTCAGGGATGGTAACTCCACAACCACCCTGGGAACCCTTTTCCAATACCTGAGCACCCTAAAAGGAAAAATTTTTTCTAATCTAATCTGAATCTCCCCTGTCTCAATTTAAGGCAATTTTATCTAGTAGTTTTCACCACCTTTGACCTTCATACATATTGGGTTCAAATTCTCCTGCTTTTGCATTCTTTCAGTAATATTCTGTTTTATGACTGTGTTCACAATATCGTACAGGGGCAATCATTTTGATCTTTTCCATACTTAGTTGTTGTATGTTTTATATTCTTTGAATTCTTCACTATTTTTCTGACATCCTTTGTTGTAATTATCATGACATATTTCTGAGACTGATTTGGTCTCCTAGGAAGAGAACCTTGTTTTTCCTATCAGGAAAATAGGTGTTCAAAGAGTTTCTTTTCTTAAGAGATGGGATTATACAGCTATCATTACTTCTTGAACTTCTTTTGTTAATGGAGAGATGTCCTAGCTCTGGAATCAATGACAGCTGACCCACAATTTGCAGAATGACTGCACCCCTGAGCTAGTATACTTTATATTCATTGGTAGGAAAGAGGAATTAAAAGTGAGAAGAGATGCACACACAATGAAGCTAGTGCTGTGCATGTTGTATGACAGGAAGTTACAAGAGCTTAGTTTGTTAACATATCAAAACAAATCTAGTGAGGGATGTTCTCAGTCTCTATTGACACAACTCGGGAAAAAAATAGACACGAGCATTATTTCAGAACCACAGCCATCAACTCATCTGAGTTTGTACTGTTCTGGAATGGTAGGAGTAATGAGGACCAAAAAAAAGCATAACAAATTAATTAAAGAATTATTGAGGTTGGAAGGGAACTCTTGGGACCATACAATCCAACACCCCTACACAACTCAAGAGCAGTTTGAGCAGTTTTCTGGGAACCTTGTCCAGCTGGGTTTTCAATGTCTTGAAGAACAAATACACCACAATCTCTCCTGACATTCTATTTCAGTGTTTGACCACCCACAACTGGCATAAGACTGAAAGTCTCTCTGTTAACAAAAATGTATTGAGCTTAAACCCATTATGAGAGTGAAATTAGGATATGACCATAAGGCTGTAGAGCTGGATTTACTGATCTAGTAGTTATTTTCCACACCAAACACACTGTTTTATTACGTGTTCATTTCTGAAACTGAAAAACTTGTAGTACTCTTCTCCTACTACATTTTGAATCTTGTTTGTGGCTTTCCCTCTTCATTCCCTCATGTTGCTCTTTCCTTCAGTAGGTTTTTCATAGTTTTACTAGCAAGCAATACAACTTTCTTAATGTTGTTCTTAATCTCAACTGCACAGCACCCTGTCAGCCTTCATTTATCTGGGATTTCGTTAATTCCTGTTCAATAGATTTTTGTGTCTTGAATTGATCTCTTTCTAAAGTTTATATTTTTCAGTGTTTAGATAAAAGGTAGAGATGAATAACATCATAGTAAGAGAACTTTCTTGAAATAAGTCAGCAGTTTAGCAAACAGTTTAAACTGTACTCTTTCAGATGAAGTAAATCTTACTCAAACTAGAGTAACAGCTGGGCCTCCAGTCTGCATCTGCTACGAAAAAAATCTATAAGAAGTTACAAACTTCAGGACAATGTACATAGGGTGAGCTCTTTAACTCATTTTTGCAGCTTTAATCTAGTACTTACCTAAAAAACAAAGGACTGTTTGACAATAAATTTTGGACAGCTGCTCTTTTAATATCGCCAGTCTATAAACATTCCCCAGCGAGTTCAATATTTGCTGACAAGCCACATTAAATAGGGTCAATGAAACTTATAATATGCTTTATCATAGTTTTTTTCCTTTTACTTGATCTTCCTCTTCACTTCCCTTCAACTTTTCTTTCTCCACTTCCTCTTATCCAAAAAATCCACCTCTAACTATCTTTTCTCTATTGATCCCAGTTTTGCGACATTCATCCCCAAACTTTTGATACTCTCACCTAGGTGATACTGGTCTTATGGCNTCGGCCTTGAAAGATTCTACTACCCAGGAAGTCCCCAACAACATCATTTCGCTTTCTTTGGGTTTGTGCCCTTTCTCTTTTAAGTGCCTATAACCCATGAAATCCAGCCACCTGTAAATTCTCTTCTTCTAACACTGTAATCTACCATGTCCAGTAGCTTTTCATATCTATCATTTTTTACTAGACTGTCCGTATACCCTAACCTCAGACCAGGGAGTAGTTGGGGGCCTAGTCTTTTCACTTAAAACCCTGGTCACTTGCCTGTAGCATTAACACCCTGTAATTAAAAATATTATTATTTTCTCTATGAATATATGTAGTCACATGCATATAGGTGCATGTGTCACAGAAAAATACTGGAAGCACCTTTTGTGAGGGATTTGAGGGCAACAAAAGTGCAGAACCAGGTCCCAAGGAAGGATTAAAAATGTGAGAATCTGGTATGAGAATAACAAAAAACTACTGGGGTAGTAGCAACCTAGTAGAGACAAGAAACACACTATTTGCTTTCTAATAATCATATTGTCTTAGTGTGTCTGTAGCCCTCTAGCATCCTTCCAAACTTTAAAGTTCTTTAACTTGCTACCTTGATATTGCCCAACCCCTGCAAACCCCTTGGGCATGCATGCAATCCTTCCCTTGCTCAAATGGTTGTGGTGCATTTGAAGATTTTTAAAATATCTCAGACACTGGCAAAAGACTTCCTCTTTCAAAAATAGTCCCATCCATTCAGGTGATCATTTTGTTTTCTTCCTTCCCTGTCTTTCTACCTCTGCATGCACACAGCATCTTGTAAAAAAAAGCAGCAGTCAGTCCTTCAACACTAAGACACTGCTTTGGAAAAGAAGCCAGACATGGCTGTTTGAAGACAAAGCAATGAACATCTGCTATACTTTCGAGGACACTGGATCTGTAGACCTATATTTTATTCAATTAGCATCAAAGAACTTGAGAACATATTATTTTGCTTTCATACAAAAAATGAAGACAAATTTCTGAGAGCAGTTCAATCTTTCCCACCCACATTTAATTGACCAAAATATTTAACAAGTACCGAGCCTGTAGGCAGGGGCGCCATGCTTAGTATTTTCCTCTTTGCTCCTCAAGATAAAGGCCAAGCTCTGCACTTTTGAAAAGCAAACGAAAGAAATGGAAATACCTTCCCTTTCCAAAGATCTGCAGGTTTTAAAGGATACTGGGATAAAAAAAAAAATCCTCAAAGCTGTCTGCATGGTGGCTAAACAAGATTAGGTAAAACACATCCTCTCCAATGCACACACAGAATATAAAACATCTTAATCCCTCTCCAGTATGGTACCATAGGCAGTTACTATGCAGAAGAAACTCGCACGCAGTAAGCAGGCCAGCGAATACATTCCCCCTTGATCAGACTTTGTACCCTAAATCTTTGCTGCTGTACTCCTAAATGAACTGTAAAAGACTACCGGTAGAAAAATTACAGAGAGATAGTTTTACCCTTTATTCTGCTAAAATGAAAATACTTCAAGTGTCTTCAATTTATAGATTATTGTTATTATTAAAAAATTTCAATGAAGTTGAGTATTTCCATCATATTAAAGTGAATTATTTCTTTTTTACCAGAGTAACTACAGTAACACATTTTTTAAAAATCCCAAAGCCCCCCACCCACTCGCCCCCAATGATGTAACCACTAAAGCTTTTGTAAGCTTAAGGAATCTGGCCAAGACACTTCCCAAATATGCCTGTCTTCCTATCAGTTGAATTAACAGAGAGCTAAATCCCTTCACTGCAAGCTACCACTGTTAGTTCCCAGTGAGTACATCATTTACATGTATCACCCTGCTCTTTCTTTTATTGTGTTCTTGTTTTGGTTCACTGTTTCCCTTAATTTGAAATGCCAGTTTCCCTTGCTGTACATTTGGAGGTATTTGGTAGCAGGACAGAAAAGACTTGTTATTGAAGCTGAATTAACCTAACAAAGAGAGAGGGAAAAAAAAAATAAGAGCCTCACACAGAGCCATTAAACTTCAACCACGGTTTCAATACTTAAACAGCATAAACTTGGTACAAACACAATGTTTCTTTAATTCACGTTTCTTTTTCCTCCGTTGTGTATAATACATCTGTATCAATGGAATGGATATGTTTGATATGTCCAGTTACAATAATGGTAGAAAGTGTGGTATGTATGAAAAAGTATTATATCAGAGCTAATTCTGGTTTCTTATTTGTAACTATAGATTATTTCTTTTGTTCCTGAAAAAGCTGTTATTATCAGTGCAAGGACAGGTCTACAGTACTTCAAGTGCAGAGCTCAAATTGTACAGATTCGGCATATACAGTACCGTATTTGTTTCTTCAAAACCCACTGGGATTTCAAGTCACCAAGCATTTATTATGCTGAAACAGTCTTTTAAAATGGATTATTTTGAAAGCTTACAAGGAAGAGCTCCTCCATCTCTATTAGCAAGCTGTGGACTGGTTCCCTTTGTAAGAAGCTGCAGGGGATGGAAATACTTGGCATCACATTGCACTTTGCTCAGGAAAATGTTCAATATCCTAGTACAAAATACAATAAGAGAGCTGTTTACCATGGTGTCTATCACAATATCTGTTCAGAACTGCCAAAAAAACCAAGGGTCTTACAACAGAGATAACAAAATAGCCAGGAAGACAAAAATCTACTCAACACTTGATTTAGAGAATTTCTGTGGGAATCTGTGGCTCATGCTAGCGGATACAATGCTTCTTGTTTAACATGGTTAATGTCCATTGATTATTCCCTCCACCACTGCAGTTACACACATATTGTACACAGAAATGGGACACAAACACTGTGAATTACCACCTATGGTTTTATTAACTGAAGGATAGATGAGGGGAGAAATATAATAAAGGCTTATGCCAGCGCAAGTGAATGGACTTTTCAACAGCAGCGGGGAAAAATAAGAAGCATTGTCACTGCAAGGTGTTAGAGAAACTTAATGTGTTCTAGAAACAGGATGGTGTCAATTTTCATTACAGATCATTTTAGTTCTCTCATAATTAAAAAGCAAAAGGAAGCAAATCTTAATGCATTATAGACAAAGCTCTTTTTAAGGGTGATCTGAGATGCACCTTCTCTAATGCAGCAATGTAAGGAAACACCAAACAGACCCCCAGATACTCTCAATTATCACCCTGCCTTTAAAATTCTGACTGTAGTAGCAATGTTTTGGAGAGAAATCAAGTGAAAATTATTTCAGGTTTAAATAAAATTTTTAAAATCCCAACAGCCCTTTTTAGGATTCAATTGAAAGACCTCAAAAAGTCTACTTGATTTTTCATATCCTGAAGCAATAGCTGAGATGGGAACTAATGCAATCCTTAACAATGGATCTATGAATATGTATTTTTAGCTATTTTGATATAGTTATTTGGCTTTTGGTTTGGTTTTTTGTTGGTTTGGGTTTTTTTTTGCCTGGAGGAGTTAACAATATCTTTCAGAAGTTCCCAGAGCACCAGCATAATAAAGCAGTATCTTTAAGAACATTGAGATAGTTCAGGATTCCACCTATGGAAAACCTCTATCCAGAGGCATAGTCTATACTACATTTTCAGTCTTAGCAAAATACAGTTGAATCAATCACTTTTTAAAAACCATTTGAATGAGTAAAGCTGAGCACATATGTGTATGTGTCTGTGGTATCTATCCCATGAGCAGAAGCTTTATTCTGTAGGGAGTGCTTCATGTCTCTGGGTCCATCACTGAATTTCTGAATCCTTCACTATCCTGGCATTCACAATAAATCATTTTCTCAAAAAAGTAATGCTTGTCTTCCACCTTCCCTAATGGTGTGCATTATCAGAACTCAGAGGGAAGAGAGCTATTCTGAGGACCTCATACATCTCTGCATCAACAGTGGTATGCTAACATTGTGTATCTTGAATAGATGAGTCACCACAACAGACACAGAAGAGCAGGTTGAGAGAGCTGGCTTCTGAAAACTCTTTGGTATGACCAGTGAAGGTCAAAGGCATGAATGCACTGAAATATTTTTTGAGTGAGCCATTAGCAATTTGAGTCAGGATAATAAGAATATTTTTAAATAGCAGTTTCATTTGTCATGAGCAGTTCATTACAGAATCTTTTCTCTTTGTCTGTCTCCATGTCCCTACTAACTTGTTTTATTTTCAGTTTTCAGTCTAAGGCATTGAAGCCATTGTAACAGCTTTGGATTTTAATACTCTGAAGAAGTCTACTACATGGAATATATAACATTAGAAAAGACAAATTCTTATAAAGGTGCAGTTCTTCCCACAAACAGGACTTTGCAGTGAATGTTTAAGATACTTTAAATATTTTTTAAAGAAAAATAAAGCATAAACCAATGAATTTTAAGAGGAGAAAAGATCATTACCCAGATTTGGACACTGTCTAGGGACAGAATATGCTTTAATATCCTTTCACCTATATTCTTTCAGAAGATAGGGCAATTTTTATGAATTAGCTAAAGACGTATTTAGTTAGAGAAGTGCATGAGAATTGTGTCTGTCCAAAATACGAAGACAATTCTTAAAATCCTGACTTATTCCTTTATTCTGTTTGTCTTCAGGGATCATGCAATATGTAGTAGTAAATCTAAAATTATAGATTATAATGAAGCATTAAAACAGAATTTAATTTCTACTAAGAGGACAAAACTTTGACTAATTTTGACCAGTTTGCACAAAATCTTTCATTATGAGGCCAAATTCTGCCTGGGATTAAATGGGCACTAATTCTTTGGTAGGCTATATTTGTTATCTAAGAAATTCATGTTAGTATAATTAAAAATCCTCATACAGTTATGTATCAGATTAAAAAAAAAATGCTACCATATTTAAATAATATTGTTCTATCAATTCAGTCACTGGAAGTTTAAATCACATAAGTAGATATAATACCTTAGGCAAGGAGTTGAAAAGTCTATGTCTTGGTCCTGCAAATTTTTGTTCACCTTCCCCCTTCCTTAGTTACTGAAGCAAGGGGCCTTCTGCATGTTTGTATTACAGCTGCTTTTGCAAGAAAAAAATCTGCTCCATTTATAGCCCTGTGCAAATTGTGTGAGTTTGCATGCCATTTTCACTTGAGTAATTTTTTACAATTGATTTATTTCTGTCTTTCTTTACTGTGTAGGAGCTCTCAAAAGTTTATTTCCCCTCTCTTCATATGTCAATACATAACTGGTACAGAAATCTAGATCCATCAGAATTTCGTAAGTTTCATAAACCAAAAGGGCAGGATTTACTTCAGGAGAAACTTCAAGCACTGTCTTGAAACATGAATCATTTAGTCTTGTGTTATACAAGAGCTTGGGTAAGGTAATCACAGAACAGTTCCTTCTTTCCCTAAAATCAATGTTTCTATAAATCAGTACAATCTGCTTTTAAGGACATAGTAACTTCAACATAGATATTTCAAAAACACTAACAAGGAAACTATATAAAATAAAAATAACAAGATCTATTGTTCTTAGTGTGCTTTTCAGTGGAATGTTTGACGCAATAAAAGAAATATTCCTTTTTAAATATCTCTGCAGTTGCCTTAGAGTTCAAGCTGGCACTCAGTTTTGCTGATGAGACAAGTCCTATAGTCCCAACATTTTAAAAAACCTTATACAAAGGGATATGATCTTAAATAGTAAAATAACCCACAGTTCTGCTAATTTCATATGATTGTGTTCATTTCTTGCAGCTGGAGACACCCCAGTTATCACATACACCAAAAAAAGTCATTACTTGCTTAAATACTATTTGTTGTTGCTGACAAATTGGAACTCCAAATATCACAATTTCTAAAGCCAGCGGTGGCCTTGTGTTGAAAGTTACCTTCATGGTGAAGGGTGATGCTGAGGTGCAAGTGATACTTGCAATTCATATTCATGTGGATCACAAATGAGTTCTGCCGTAATTCTTCTCCTATTATAGAAAAATAAAGCCTTCATGTGAATTGCAAGATCTCTTTTCCAAGGAAAGGATACTTTCCCTTCACTGTCACAGTGCCCAAGAAGCCTGTATCTCCTTTTTTCCTCTCTTCAGCTGGTCTATGGCACAGTAAAGCTGATGGGTGCAACCTGTTGTAATGAGTCATGCAATACTGATCCTTCAGTTTGTCTTTCAGAGGAAGGAATTCCAGTGTTTGAAAGACTGTTCCCCTAGAATTATCACAAGCTATATCATAGTGAGCAATCTGACCAACTTGTGAATGCTGGGCATGATGCCACTGCAACAGATGGACGTGGATGCTGGCAGACAAAAAAATCATGTATATGTATCAAATGTGAGAAATGAGGGCAAGACTCCAAAGACAAAAATACAGAAGTGTCAGTCTTGATCTAATACAGCTTTCATTCAAAGATGGTTTACCACTAGCATCTTGGCAGATAAACTAAAAGAAAAGATGCTCAAACTGTGCAATAAGGAATGTGGCCTGTTTAACCAGGAAGAAGCATAGCAGTAATCAGCAAAGTAGACTACCCTCTCTCTCTTATTCTTACAGTAACTACTAAGGAGTGAGCTGAAACAAGCATAATAAATTAACAAACCTAAATTCTGTTATGCTCATCTGTATTTCGCTTTTACAATGATACATACATAGCCATGCACCCCTAAGAGCTGAATAGAAAGTAGTGAACAGAGATATGAAGGTGAATCCCATCCTGGATTAGAGTACTCCTGAACATCTGCCATTTATTTTTTTTCTGTTTAGGGGAAGGGAGATTTATGAAGGATATTAGGCTTGTGATGAGGTTTGCATCTACGCTCATGGCTTCTCAAGTATTTCCGCTTCCAGTCTCTATGTTCTCCCTTTTCTGGCCAGTGCTTTACAGAATTAAACAGTGCAAACATTTCAAGTTTTACTGCCACTCAGTGCTAAAGAATGACCAGTGCTTAGCCATGCTTTTGTTCCTTATTAGTCTTCACTTAGACATCCCCACAGAAACCACTTTACCACCAATGCTGTGTATGCTTGCCAAAGCCTCTCAATATCACAGTCTCTCAAAAAACCACTGTCAGACTATCCAATTCAGTTTGGTTTGGTTTTTTAAAGTATTTTCCTTATCAAAATATTAGATAGTTGTACATCTTGGATGCTTGAAGGGAGGTAGGAAATTTTTCAATCAGAATGTTCTAGAACACAAGTCTACCAATTATCCTGGTTTAGTATTTGTTCCTTTTTACAGTGCACCTGCTGTTAAGACCCACGGTGACAATCAGCTTGTTTCAATCTGCACTGAAACCATTGGAACGCCGTGCAGGAATACAGGTGCCCTCTCCATAGATCTTCCCAAAATATGGAGGTCAGAAGGTAAAATGCCCAGATGAGAGCTATGAAATAACTATCATAAAAATGGCTCCTATGAAGTTAAGCGTTGTGAAGTTCAGCAGATTAATGAAGCACACTGCACAAAATTCCTATGGCTCTTTTAGAGCGTGGCTTAGAGAGGCACTTCTACAGTCGAAAGGTGTAGTACAGGAAAAGTCATAGTGACTGTGGGTGCTGACACTACTGGAGTGTTGGACGGGGTCTTTTGATTTGTCTTGAAACATTTGCATCCTTGCAAACTTTGTCAGTGACTTTGTGGGTCCTATTCTTTGATAATAATTAATATGAAAATGTTTTCCAAATGTTTCTAAATTCTATATGTCTGTTAGTGTACATTTATTATTTAAAATGCATATCCTTTTGAAATTAATCATCCTATTAAATCAGTGATATTGCATACTCGGAATTAATCTTATTGAAGATAGAAATCTATTTCAGTTTTGGACAATTAACAATGTTATGATCAGTTTCTGTTTTATTTACTGCAGAAAGCAATAAAATATGTGTTTATACTTCTGTTAAACTAAATTAATTTAGTCACACTAAATTAACTTTCTGCAGACATAACTACATAACTCAACTGTGTTCACTTGACAAATAGTATAAGAAAATAATGTGAAAAACTCAAAATAAAATATTAAGTTCCAAGTAACTTTTTTCAAGTCAGAGATTATTCTTAATATTTATTCAAAAACTCCTTGAAATTTTGACATAGATTTTACTCAATACTTGACATAGTAGCAGAAAAATCAGAAATTATTAACACTTTTTAAATTTTTGTATAATTGCTTAAAATAATTTCTCTGCAGTAAAGCATTAACAAAGGTTTATATCCTGAACAATGTTTTGCATTCTCAAAAGTATGGTAAGTTGCTGCACTTTTTTCCTTTGGATGTAACTCTGGTGAGTTTGCTGTGGAATTTTATTCTTCACATATAAATATTTCAAATTGATTTTTATCAGTGTTTTTTGTTATTTTTGTTTTTACATAAATATAACATACGTAAATATAACATATGTAAATATATTTTAATAAATAATTCTTTTACAGGTACATATTAAGATAGATGACCTGATTTCCTTCAGATGTGCATGTGTACAGAACTACTCACACATAGACTTTAGAGGTTTTTTTCCACAATGAATATAATACAAATAGTAAGTTTGCAGTCTCTTCCTTCACTGTAATCTTTGTTCTCTGCATGTTTTTCCCCCCCTCTCCACTTCTCCACTGCATTTGCCTTTCTTGCTGCTATCTTTTTAAATTTTGCTTCCCCTATTTCACCTGAATTGGATGGGGACACCATGATTCACAAGTTCAAATTTCACTTAAAAAGTGCTCGTGATCAATTGTGTTTAACATCAGGCCAATTCTATTTGCAATTTTTGATAGTCAATTGGAATGGATGTATTTAATACATACACAGTAGACGATTCTTCTGCATGAAAAATTTTGTAAATAATTTCAAAAATATGCAACCATAGATGATACTAAAGAGAGATGCATTTGTGTTGCACTGTAATTCCCATACACATTGCCTGCTAGTGAAAATCCAAGCTAATCAGAAGATAATATTTCATGAGGGACAATATTCAAACATGATTCTTACCCAGGCAAGGTTCCTGCAATTGAATTAATTATGGGACTATCAAATTATTCTATATAGGATCTGTCATTTGTAAGTTGTTTAAAGTATAGTTAAAGCCAGCATTGTGGCAAGAGACTATATATTGTGGGTCTCTACATCTTTAATGAGCAAGGATTTATTTTTTCTTGAAAAGAAATTCAAAAGGGGGCAGTGTGCTTTAATTAAATAAAACACAATGGAGATTTTTTTTCATGGTCTCTGCAGTAAAACACACAGTGATAAAGCCATGTGTGCGTGTCTTGTTTCCCCCTCCAGATTCCAGTGCTAGCAAAAGATTTTGCCCTTGATCATGCGGTTTTAGACATGAAAGGCTTCAAATCTATCCAAGCTCAAGATGAACACAGAATGCTAATTTGGGTTCACATGAAGAGCTGGACAAGCAAAGTCTTTTATTTTAAACTGTTAAAAATGTGCTCTTTTTGAGGTCCTTTTCCTACCATATATTTCTGAAGTACATAAAACTGATTCACTAATCCATTTGAAAGAGTAAATAAATTTTATGAAAATGTTTAATTGATATTAGCATGCTTCCCTTTATTTGAAAAAAGCTTTAAATGTTATCTAATCCAAAAGGTATATGCTTTTTTATATATTCTATACTCTTCTTTATCATATTGAAATTATACAGTGTTAAATGAAAATTATTTTATACACAACCATGTATACTGAAAAATATAAAAGTCTTGAAATCAAAACACAACAAAACTCATCAAAACAGGACACCTCCCCACAATGCATAATCTTGGGAAGAGGTATTTCGGAAAACACTGATGAAGAGAACAAAAGAGGCATCTATTGAAATAGTAATTTTCTAAGCAACTTAATATGGAGTCTATGAGAAATTCTAAAATGATGTATAAAATGTATAACATGGGAAATAAAATGTATGTTTTAGTGTGATGAGTTTGGTATGGCGATGCATCTCTGTCTCTCTCTCTCTCAGTCCAAATAAGTGTCCAGAAAATCTTTCTAAGTAGAAAAATGTTGTAACTTGTGGTTCCGTACCTGGGGCTGCACTACAAGCAATTACTTCATATCTCACCGGAACAGAGAGACTCTGTCCCTTTTAAAGAATTTAATGGTTCAAAACTACTAAATTTGTAAGGCACAAAAAACTGACTTGCCATTGACTCATCCATGAACAATATTCATTATTGTCATTGAATAATTATAATTATATTTGCGGGGGAGGGAAAAAAGGAAGAGGAAAGAAAGAGATAATAGAATTACTACTACTACCAGATACCATATCTGACTAGAGACTGGCTGATATTTCTCTGCCACCTGGGAAACAATTATCTCAACCCTTTTGATTGCTGACCTCCAAATCTGGTGAGATCAGTCTACTTCTGAACCCATCTATTTAATTTGTGAAGTGATCACCAGCACATCTCTTCATTGTAAATGCAATTCCTCTGGCTGTCCAAAATCGTTGTTGTAACCAAAATTATTTGCCAGCAAAATATTCTGTAACTCTCAGCTGTAGATGTGAATCAATGGATGATTAAAAACCGAGCTAAATGGAAATGAAGGTGAGAATTGGATCCTTGCCTTTCTGGAATTAATTTTTTTGCAGTTTAAGAAATTTAGTGCTCTTGAAGTATTTTGATTTTTTTAACTTTTCTGGAAACCAGATTAATAGGAATATAGCATACTGAAACTGCTACTTCGCAGCAAAGATGATCTGACGTACACATAAAACCAGTGGTAAAACATAGGTAGAATCTGTATCAAAAACAAAAAACCTCAGTGTCCCACCTACAAATTTTGAAATTACTGGGAAAATTTTTAATGCTAAAAAGTAGTGCAGCACCAAATATCAGCTGTTGCAAACATGTTTATTCAGACACCATACTGGATAATCTACTTAGCCTAGTTGTGTAACAATACTTCACTACAAATTTTCCTATATTATAAAACTTTTGCATAATACACTAACTTTTGTCTAGAAAATAGTATTTTCCATTATTTATTTGTTTATTTCTTTACTTATTTCTATTGTGCTAATTTAAAGCATTTTTATAATAGCTGGTGAAAATCTAAGTATTTTCATTATTATATTATTTTGTATATCAATATTAGTACAATTTTTTGGTGGGTCTAAATAGACAGATTTCCCACTGAAAATGGCAATATTCTAAGAATAATATCTTCAACTAAATTATGAATGAATTTTCGGTGATTTCAAAATCAAATCATCTCTATTCACCTGATCCAAAAAGAATATACTATTCCTCCACTGCCCTAAGCACCTCCCTCCAACCCATCAGAAGCAGCACAATCAGGTACAATCATGTCACTCAAGGGATGCTGCATAGCATGATGATCCCTAAGCAGGTTTTATACTGATCAAATCCAGTGCATCATTCATTTTCTTGCTGTTATTTTTCTAAATTTGGCTAATGCCTATAGATAAGCTTAATTTAGCTGCATGTCATGAAAGCACCTGGAAATGGAAGATTTGCTGACATTTTCACTGCCAATCAAGGGTCTATCACTTCAGCACCAATGCTAGCACTTGCTGAGGAATTTCATTGCTCTTTGTCTCATGGACAAAAATACACTTATCAGATTCTGACTTACTACAGAAACACCCAAGGTATAGATTTGAGCTGCAAAAGTGTTATTTCTGTTTATATGTGTCTTCAGCAACTCTATGTTTCAGCAGCAAAATTAGCAGCATCTAATCTAGAAGCAATTCCGAAACCACCAGGCCAGAAGTGACATTATTAGCGCTTTTCCTGTTGGCATCATTACTACTATATCTGTGTGCTGTCTATTGCCCACATTCCTATGGTCAGACGTTTTAAAACGCAAACGAAGAAGACAGGTCATGTCCCAGGGAATTTATGGACCCACTACAGTATGAGAGAATGTGTAGAAACACACAGATGACATTTCATAAGAAAATAATGAGACAACATTGCTAAGTCCTCCATAGGCATTGTGTAAAATACAGTTAATGAGAAATCTAAATAAACTGATTTCTGTTGAGAATGTAGAGATATTGAATTGCTTGAAGAAGATTATGAAGATTAGCATAGTAAAGAGCATGAACATCATTATTTTTAAATTTTAAAAGTGTCTGGTGAAGACTTGTCCAGTTGAAGACAATTTTTAAATGACTGTAAATTCACAGGAAATTATAAAAGCAGCAGTGATAGTCTATAGTTTGAAAATGAAAAGAATCATCCAATGTTGAATATAATTACAAAATTAACATTTTTTACATGGTGGAAGTAGTAGAAATTTTCACAGGTGCAGTCTGGGTGGATGTCAGCTGATGACATTTCTCAGAACCATAAAATAATTTACTGCAGCAGTAGCTGTGTGCAATACTCAGCTGACAGAAAGGACTGGAGAATTATGAATGCTCAGGAAATAGTGTATCACAGAGAAGCAGTTAAACATAGACATATTTTTCACAACAATATCTATCTAGAGACATGATTAAATTGAAGATAACAATGGAGATGGAAATCGTGGCTGTTGTGGTGGCACTGCCTGTGCCCATTATAAAGGATGGAGAAACACCACTGTGAGCTTTACACTCCTGGTCCTACACATCAACTTTTGTATGTCTTGATTCTTTCATTCCACCACTTCTGACTAAAATTTTTTTGAGAATTCTGGGATGTATAGATGAAGAGCCATCTATGGGGAACAGGGCTTCTCAGTGTTTGTGAGGATTACCAGAAGGCTTCTCAGGATTTTGTCCCTATGCAATCCAGCACTGACTGAAGAGTGCATCTCCGATGACATAAGTGCACTTCTCTCACAGTGTAGATGCAGCTCTTTCCCACTGCAGAGGAAGAAAAAAAAATTTGTGAAAAAGTTTGAGAATAATTGTAGAAGGAAGCAAAATTTTATAATTACATCCCGAGGCAGGTTGACCTACAGCTGGCAGGTACTAATTGATGAGGATTCCTGAGAAGCAGCCCAGTATTTTCTTTGGTCAAAAGGAAACAAGTCAGGTTTTGCTTTCAAAACATTGCATAGTTGCTCTTGATTAAGAGTCTGCAAGTAAGAACAGTGGTATAAGAAGTCAGGCTGGCATTCTGATTATCTCCTATGTCTGATGATTCTCCATCATTCCCCTTCCTCATTGGACTGCGACCCACAGAAAGTCAGACTTCTGGGTTGAAGAGACACTAAGTGCAACCCTTATCACAGAGGGGGTCGGTCCTTGCCCCAGCTACCATTAGTGCTATGAAAAAAGGAAACAGAAACTGACTTTTGTAGCCCCCTCAGAAACCTGTAGGAGGTGATAGAGACTATCTGGTCAAAGAGTGGAAGACCAGTCAAAAAGGAAATGTGAAAACCAGAGTAAACATGAAATCAAGAGAAGTCCTGCTTGCAAGAAGAAGAAAATAACTAGCTTTGTCAAGATAAGACAATAAATCATTGAATACATACTTTGCAGAATTTTGGGTCCAGAAGGTATTTAGGGAATTAGATGATAGTAATTTCAATTGCTTTGAACATACAGAGTGGGTTTGAAAAAGCACAGAATATGATTAGAAATTAGTACTGAACAGCAATTGAAAACATTAATCTCAGTGACCACACTGATAAAAAGAAGGTTAAAGTTTGTAGAATAAAGCAGAGTCAAGCAGACTTTTTCCTATGATAGGAAAAACTGAACCATTTTGCTAAATAGTACTGGTTTTGCTGAACAAGAATTCTCTGTGTGGTTCTGTACTGTAAAAGGCCATAAGGAAAGAGGGAGGAGATCAGAGTAGATGAGAACCAGTGGGAGAGAGAAAGGAGATGAGACAGGATACTGTGAGAAAAAAAAGAGAAGCAGAAAGAATAAAAGCGTTTGAAGAATGGCATCATGGCAGCTCAGTTTGTCTGTGTTAACCTGGATAAGATTTGTTCAGCTAGGATGAATACAGATCTGAGGAGCAGGAGACTGAGTACAAAGTGAAGGAAGTCAGAGTAGTTGTGATAAGTGCAGACATTTGCTTCTTGCTGAGAGCAGGAGCCTCACATGCAGCCACTGCAGTTGATGATCTTGGGACAGACCTGCAGAAAGAAGCAGCAGCATAAAGTGCAGAAAAGTCTTCTTGATATCATTGAAAAAAGGAGGAAGAGAAAGCAGAGGGAAGGAACTTCAGAGATTTTAAGAAAGCACAGAACAGTTAAACAGGAGACATTGAGAAAAGGATAATATCAAAGATAATATGAGTGGGTCACAAAATGGAGGAAGAAAAACCAGGAAAGCTGGTATGGATCAAGACTGAATCAAGTGAACAGCCCATGTGGGTGCAAAGCTGACCAAGAACGGGGCAATTGAGGAGGGCTAAGAAAAGGTTCACCTAAGGTGTCAGATGAATAATCAAGTACAACTGAGTTACTGATGCTATTAGTTGTAGCTAAACTCTTCTGTAACTACCTGTGAACTTCTGTCCTTCAAATCTGCAGTAGTAATATATATTTAACAGTACATTTCTGATTATTTGAAGCTTACATAGAGACTTCATAGCCTCTCTTACACCTTAGCAAGCTGGTTGTTTCCTAGAAGTCTATCAGAGAAGATGAAAGCAATTTAAAGGATAACTCGTTTCCCTGGAGCCAATACTGGCAATTTTGCTTGGATTTGCACATCACTGTATGGTGAGAGAAAAACAGATTAAATGGAAAAAGATATAAACAAAATCATTTTGAAAGAGTACTAGAGGATTTACGGTACTGTACTTGACTGGAAGTGATTGGCAGCACATTAAATAGAGCTTTGTGTCAGCTGCAGAGTGGACTCTGCAAAGACAGGATGTCAAGTTACGAACTGCAGACTTTGCGACTCCAACTTAACTCCTTGTTACATTTTGTGATATTAGGTAGGAGAAAGTTTATATCTACAGTGCTGGAGAAATTAAACACGCACACACACACACATTGTCATGTTAGCCAAGCAAAATTTAAACTAAAATAAAATATTAGTGAAACAAAACTAAAAAGAGAAACAAAACAAATCTTGGCATTTTATAAGTAGGTTATTTCAACAAGAACTAGATGGGCTGCGGAGGCCCTACACTGAGCGGTAACTTTGTCTTTAAAATAAAGCTATTAGCTCTCTCTGTAGGTTAGGGCCTCTTTAGTTTGACAAACTTCATTTAATTGGTTTCTAAAGACTTCTTGACAACCCGCACTCCAGCTTTTTTTCTCCATTAGTGCTTATGACACCACAGCTACAGTGCAATATCATCACGAAGGATAGAAAGGCCTGGTTTATATATAGGTGACCAAGTTTATTTTATTTTTTCTACTCACTTAGAAGATTTTCTCAGGAAATACATACTGGGATCTAATTGAGTTCTGGAAACATACAAGAGCCTAATATATGTGGACACTGAAACCAAAGTCACAAACATTCCCTACTGGAAAAAAAAAATACTTTGAACAGCTATGTTCTTTTTATGTGAGGATCTCAAACTGTTTTGAAAATATTATACAGTGATTCTACTTTCACACTGTCCCTTTGAGAGAACTAAGAAGTGTTTTAATGTCACTGTCTACAGCCCACAGATTATGGTCAGAATTCCATTGCCCTTGTAAACTATAGGCTTCAAGGAGGTCTACAGACATCTTTTAGTACCAAATCCCTCTAATAATATTTTCAGAAAAACTTAATGAATACTCTGAAGAGTTTTACTATATATGCTGTTCCTGCCAGACTTGTAGTATAGTAGTTTGCAACCATGTAGTGCTGTGTTTTGACTTTGTTTGCAAATACCGTGTATAAATGGCAGCTGCAAATAGGAATAATTTTGTCTGAGGGACTCTGTGAGAGAAAGATTAAAACTTTCATATGTTCAGAACACAGGCTGTGCACCACAATTACATTTCCCAAGATCTGACTCCTCTAGAGAAGCAAAATTAATAAACAACCTGTATCATAATTAATCAGCAGTTTCCTGAAGAAAGCCCAAACACGCATCAGATCTATTTATTTTTAAAGTTGCTTTGTGCAATATTTCATTATTCCTGGAAGACTAATGAAGCTGCACGTATTTGGTACTTCTGAAGATCAAATCCTAGCATTTTTTAATTAGTCATGAGAGGAGTTAAAAGGAGTAAGAACTTGTCATCAATCTGTTCCCGTGAAGTTTTACAATGAAGCTCTCATTTTCTCAGGTTCTTTCACCAACCATAGGAGTAAAGTCTGTGTTCTGTCCAGCAATTCTCCAGCAAACATAGAAGCCTGTGTATTGTAGTGTTAAAGGTGCCTTGTGTTTGATGTCACAAATCTGTCACATACTAGGGAGGAAAGCAAATCAAAGAAAAGCAAGTCAGAAAGGAAGAGAAACTTAGCACATGAAAAAATTTAAAATTTGAAATTTGAATGGTTACTGATGGAATTAATAAATCAATAAGTAGCTTTGTCTCTTCAGAAAAAAAAATCATTACTCAAGTCTTTATTTTACAGTATTTTATTTCTTTGATATCAAGCACAAGAAATTGTAATTAAAATTATATGCTTCATTCTTATTGTTTCTCTTGTTTATGCTACACAATACATTTTACACTCACACATAGAATCATATAGGTTGAAATGACTATTAAGATCTTCGAGTCCAGCCATTAACCCAGCAATGCCAAGCTCAAGACCAGACCATGTCCCTCACTACCCTGTCTGCACATCTTTTGAATAGCTCCAGGGATGGTGGCTCAGCCACTTCCCTGTGCAGCCTCTTCCAGTGGTTGACACTCTTTTGTTGAAGTCTTTTCTATAGCCATTCTAAACCTTTTCTGAGGCTAGTTGAGGCCATTTTCCCTTGTCCTATCACTTGCTACCTGGGATAAGAGACTGACTCCCACCTCATTACAGTCTCCCTTCAGGTGTTTGCAGAGTGATAAGGTCCCTCTCAGCCTTCTTCACTCCAGGCTTAACACGGTGCTTCAGGCCCTTCCCAGCCTCTTCGCCCTTTTCTGAACATAGTTCAGCACCTCAGTGTCCTTCCTGTAGTGAAGGGTCCAAAACTGAACACAAATCTGAGCACTACTTCATAAGTGACAGGTGTTCTGTACCCTTCTTCACATCATACAAAACTACAGTCATCTCTGTTCAGCTAAATATACCTCTGTGCATTTTTAGATATGCTAATCCTTGATTTATAAATTTCAGATCGGTTCTACACACGTAATGATGACAAAAAGCTGTTAAGAGATGCTACCAGCATCTATCTAGGAAAGAAGTTAAACACGAACTTCATTCCTAGGATGTGAACGTTGAAAGAGACTGAGATTAGATCTCTATAACGCTTAAAATGTGCAGTAGCCTTTCAGAAAATGAGCATCTAGAAATTATTCTTAATCACAGTATCTGTATAACAGTAGAACAACTGTTCTGTAGCTGTTATTTCCCTTTGTTTTAATTTTGAGATAGAAACACTAGGTGATCAAGTTTCTTAAGGAAGAAAAAACAACAGTGTGTCTCTAGTAAATGCAATTCTACATCTTGATTCAGCTATCGAAAATCTGGTCATTAAAAAAAAGCACTGAGAGAATTTTTTCTTGGTTTGCTCAAGTTAGAAAAAAATTACAAAATTAATGATGTGAGAAAGCATATTTGAAAATTTGGGTTTTTTAAACAAATCCATAACTTCTTCCACTTCTTTAACAATTTTCAAATTTTTTTTAAAATTTTTTTCAACTCTCTTACCTTAGAAAAACACAGATATGTTATTGTATATTTGAAAATATTTCCAACCCCAAAGGACTCACTTTTTTATTATTGGCACAAAAATATATTGGCACACTGAAGAACAATGAAGCATTCACCATTTTAAAACAAAGGAAAAAATTTTCAGTAGTCAGCAAAACTTCACCAAAACCAAAGTCTTTGCCTGAACTATACTCCCAGGCATTTCTTGCAGCGGTGTCAATCACTCAATATTCTAAAAACAAACCATCAGCCAAATAATATTTTTTCTCTTAAAAAATCCCAAACACTTGAGTTTTCCACTCAGAGAATTTACTTTATCACAGAACAGGGGATTTTTACTGTCACTGTGAGGTATCTCCACAGAGAAAGAAAAGAGATGCTTTATGTTGCTACAATGAAGACCGCTTATTTCTAATCTTACTAGAATTATTTCTTATTATTGTTTATTTCTAATCTTGAAAGACTGGCACATATCGCACAGCACACCTTAATCTCATCCTCCACAAAGGCAGGTATTTAAAGACCATTTAAAATACTCCTAAATCATTATAGTTCTGGATAAATTAGGTCAGTTAATATTTTACTATGGGGAGAAAATGTCCATATTTCCCTTACAGTCCTTCATCTGCCTGGAGAATGTTGTGGCAAAGAAGTCTCATCTTGGGCTTCTCCATGGGCTGCAGTCCCCTCAGGGAAGTCCTTGACCCAGCACAGGTCCTCCATATCCCCTTAGAGGGCCCTACTCTGTCACAGACAACCTCATCCTAAGAGTGCATCTCCAGGATTGTTCCTTGCAATGACTCTTCCATTATGTTTTTCTAAATGCATCATTTCACATTTCTCTTCAAACAACTCCTTTTTGTGTGTCCTCCCATGTTCCCACCCATATCTCCTTTCTATGTCCTGCACCCTCACCTGCCTCCTCTCATTTTATCTTTTGTGTTTCCTCCTATATCTCTTCCTGGATCTCCTGTGTGCAATAGCCACCACTTTCACCCAAATATGTCTAAGCAAGGTGCTACATGATCCTCACAAAAGTTAACAGTTTTGGTGTCTGACAGGTTGCTTCCAGCCATTCCTGAGTCACCTGGAGCCAGCTCTGACTGGCACCAAAACCACCCCTGTTACCTACCCAAACTTTGGCAGTTATGCCCAATATAGAGATCCACTTTTCACTCACCAAACTGACTCAGTCAGGTGTTCCATCTGTGAATTTTTCAGGAGGCAATTATGCCCTGCTGGCTCCACTCTGATACCATCACTCCTGCCGACCCATTCTTCGTCCACAATATTGCGGACTCAATGAACCATCGTAAATGATGAAGATCTGACTTTTCAAAATTGAACTTATTATGAATATCAAAATGAATTTTAAATATTCCTCCTTTTCTACCCAGATGACTGTGCCAGGCTTTGAAAGAATATGAAATAATAAAAATTTACTCTTCCTTGTAACACCTGAGAAGCCAGTCCCCCAATTGAATATTTCACCTCCCTTGCTCCTAAGAATGTTTATTTATGAACTGACACATTGTCAACATCTAAATTTGGTAGACATAGTCTGAACTTGCTGTGCTTTAATTAGGAAAAAAGGAACAACCCATTCTGTGGCACTACATACAAATTAATTTGAAAAATGCAACCATTGCTGAACGAAGACAAATTATATGACCTTTGTCTTTACCTCCTGCTTGTTACCAAAGGAAAAATTCTCCTTCTTCCTTGTAGAGAAAGTAAATATTGTTTCATCTACCACAACTGAACAATGAATAAATAGAGAAGCCATTTTTGGTCAGATCAAGGAGTATATACTTTGTCCAATTTCCAGAATAATTGCTGAAGCTTAAATATATATATATATATGAGATATTAAGAGAGTGTTGCAACGCAGCCAGGGTTGCCCTCGCCTGACCAGCGTCCTGCTGGAGACATCCCTGGCACTATCGGCCAGGCTGCTGCCAGCTCACGGACTTTCCGGTCGTGCTTAATAGGGATCTCCTTCCCAGTGGCTAAAGATATCAGCAGAGGCAAAGGACGAGGAGGGGTCTGCTGCATGGGTTTCAAGGGTTTACCCCAAGAAGGGTCCAGGGGCAGGAGACCGAGGAAAGGGGAGGGATCCAGGGTTCTTATACAGGGGGAAAGTGGGCAGAGGAAAGGGGAACAACCAATAGGGAAAGGGAACATGGGAGGAGTCAACAGGGGAACAACCAATGGGGATAACTTAGAGGAGGGATGTACAGAAACAACCAATGGAGTATCAGGGAAGGGAGAACATTCTGGAACATGATGCATATGGAACAGGGGAAATACGTAAACATCGGCTTATACATAAAACTAGGAGGGCAATATACAAACTAATGAATTAACACTGTAAATCTGGACTGCAAAGGGCTGTGGGAACTTGCCTTAACTGGAAGGTGGATTTCAGGGAATTGCAGTCCGCAACAGAGTGTACCATATATATTTTCATCACAAATTGCATGGATTTTAAACAAAATTGGCGTGCAATTCTTTCTTATATCCAAAATTCTTATTAAGTGATAACTAAAAGGAGAAAAAATATAAACTATCAGTCTACATTTTTTCATTTATTTTGTCTCTTACTTTATCTGAAATAACTAAAATACCTGAAATACCTGAAATATCTAAAATAAGGGTGGCTCCACAGTAGTTGTCATTAGAAAGACTATAGGCTGTTACCAACAATATTCAGTTCCACTTTACTGCCATGTAATGTACACTAATGTGATATGTCTATGCTAGTCAGTTTTGAGAAATTGTTCTTACAAATTTTTTCTCTCATATAAATTTAAGATTGAAACCTAATAATTTCCCAAAGTATTCTTAACAAGAACGTATTTTCAATGAAGCAGAAAATAGTACATAATATGAAGCACTTGGAAAACAGTAGAATTACAGACTGTAATTTATTCTAGGAGGAATAAAGGAAGATAGAAAGAAAAAGATCTTTGTTATTATAAGAATTAAAAAAGTTTTCTTTCAGGTAGTATTTAATAGTTTGGAAATCAACGGTATGATAATTTTCAGATAAGTTACATATATCTAGCAAATAAAACAATAATAAAATCCAAATGACATTAAAACATGGCACTGTTCCCATTGAAGTATATTAATTTACTTCATTACTACTCATTACTTCATCACTACTACTACTACTTTCATACTTAATTTTATTGTTGCATTTACTGTACTTGCGTGGCTCACATGTTATGCAAACAAAGACAATGCATTCATTTTTATATTTTTGTTTGCATTACATGAAGAAGGCAAATAGAGAACAAGTAGGCACTCCTCAGGAAAGTGTGTCACTCCTTTGTCTCTAATTGATATTTTTGGTTGATAACTCTAAAATTTTGATTTCATGAACTTTTAGAGAGTGGCAAATATAAGATATATCCTGTTAGGGTATGCTGATACAAGACAAGGTAAAGCCCCCAAAGAAATAAATGTTGCTTTAAGTGGTAAAAGGTAGTGCTGTGGGATGTAGACTCTAAACAGAAGAAACTATCCAAGCATCTCTTTTCTCCTCTTTCTCACAGACAACTTGGGCCCCTTGCTGTTCTCTCTCACTTTTCTCAACACGCCTGTGGTTGACAACAAAGCCACATTACCCTTCAAAAAGCCTTCTCATCCTTTTTTCAACTGTGTAAGGTATATACTCCTGCAGTCCTCTCTGACAGTATCTTCCTACCTAACCCAAACTCACCATCTGCATCACTTCTCTGTGTTTTTGCTGGATCTTTCCTGTGTCTAACAGGGTCAATGCAAATTCTTGTTTGACGGAGTCTTCCAGTTCTGAGCTGGTGTAAATTTGCTACTGCCTGAGGTGCCCTAAGAACACCAATAGCCAGCTCAGATCTTCCTCTTTAAAACTTATTTGTAATGTCTTATAAACTCTCATGGCTGCTGTGACAATTAATTAATTAGTCTTGTCAAAGTTCTTTGAGGTCTTCAGATGAAAACTACTATGAGCAGCTTCATTCCTAAGGCTGCTGCTGGTTGTTCTTGTTTTGTAGCTGTGTTCCTCTCTGATTGTCACACATATGCCTTGTATTACCCCTACCCATGCTTTCTCTGGTCTCATAGTGAAACACCAGTTTCATGTGCCTAGTCCATCCAGCACCGTGCCTGAGTGAGGGGAAAGTTGGTCTAGGGTGATGAAAACAGCTTATGGCACTGTTAGAAGAAACAGTGCCTCCTACCAGGAAAAAGAAGTGATGGAAAGTGAATTTTAACTGCTTAAGGTCTTCTTGCATTGTAGAAATATGAGCTAAGCCACTTTCAAACCTTCCTTTTTTCTTTTTTTTCGTAAGAAAATATCAACTGCTGACACTCAGGAACACATTCAGAATTTTTTTTACTTAAAAACCAAAAACACTCTGCTGTGATTGTGCCACATACATTATAATTTTGTCTTCATATACAGATGCACAGTGTTTCTTTATTTAAAATATGGAATTAGAATGGGAAAATTTTGAGCTGTACATCGCTACGAGAAAGACAAAAAAAAATGGTGGGGGAGGGAGCTTGATCTCATTTCAGTGCAGAAAATCAATGAAAAACAGAATAGGTATAGCACCAGAAAATTATCTTGTTAAATCAAACCTTTGTGTTCAGAAACTGTGATTCAGCTTTGTCTCAGCCAAGCAACAAGGAAGAGTTCAGATTTTCATTTAAAGAGTGGTTAGCACTCTGTAATCACTGTTTGGTTCTGGGTGGAACTGCACGTCTTATCTGGTAGTCTCTGACAATACTGCACAAAAAAACAACCCAACCAACATGTCAAATATCCTCCATTCCTTCATGCTGAGAGATATTTTATTTAAGTTCTTGGCAACAAGAAAGGACTGACAATATGCCTGCCTTTGCCACAGCCATGCTCCTTTCAAACTGACTGTCAGCCTCCAGGCCCTCCAGATGTTCCCATCCAGAAGCAATAAACCTGTACAGAAAAGTTATTTAAAACACCTAAGTTTCTTCCAATGTACTCTTTTGCTCTCCCTCATGTATCACTATCTTTGCTTTTCATTACAGATGTCAGATCCTATTAACTTGCTAAACTCAATTGTTAGGATAATTAGGTTAATGTGCATTTATTGATCTCATTTTAGTTAGAAGAAAATAATTGTTCATAATCTTGTGCTTTGATATATTGTCTGGGATATTTCTGGGTTTGTTCTATCTGTAAAACTATAATGAACTCACAGTCTTTCTGTAGAAGAAGAAACACAAAAATAGTAGGATTTCCAAGCATGGTTAAAAGCAGGGGAATGCCTGTCATGAAGAGGTACAGGAGTAGGAAGGCATTCATTGAGCTCACTGTGATTTATAATCAATATTAACTATGTAATAGACTGAGAAGCACAATACTCAGAGAAAAGGCATGGTTGTACTGTTCTTTTATCATATGAAGGTCATAATAAGATGAGTGAAATGAGAAGAAAAATTGATGGAAGATAGTTTAAACTACAATGGGAAAAAAACCCCATCTGTTTTGATGAAGAATTCCCTCCAGAAATCTTGCTAAAGGACTGACCTCTATCGTAAATTTGCTTGAGAACTAGAACAAAAAGTTTAAATGAGATCTTTAGTGATTTCTGGCCTCACTGAAAGCTGGAAAATGACAATTATTCAATTTAAGAGTCTCTCTGTCTCAGAAAGGTAAGAAAAAGGGTCTGACTTGATGGCTCGACAGACTAATGCTACAGCCTGTAGTCTCTCTTGCTTCTGAAAACTGGTGTTCTAAACACTGCTAATCATGTCAACACGTTTGTTGTGTCAAGTACTAGAAGGCTTTGTAAATTGATCTTGATTTCAGTTAAAGGGAAAAAGAGGAAAAAAGTTGAAAAAATTCCCCCAAGGAATTTCCAGGTAGATGTATGTGAGTAATTTCACCAAGTAAAAATTCCCATAGAAGCTTTAAAGTGCCTTAATGTTTCTCCTAGTTTTGCTCGCCTCTCTTAATGATCCCCTGTAGATTTCCCTTCAGATAAATTTCGAAATACTCTAGGCCAAGGAAGGGCCTGTACTATGAGCTACCATTTTGTATTCTTCAGTAGAGCAAGGAAGCTAACAATAATATGAATAATTTTTTTGTTATCTTCTTTATTAATTCTACATAAAGGGTTCCTTGCTGCACAGAGTGAGTTGCCTCTCTTAAGTTTCTGCCAATATAATGAGCATTCCTCTGTCGTTCACAATGAAGTATTCAGAGCAAATTAGGGAAACATAGTGTCAACATGATCAAGCATAAGACGTATCACTACAAATGGTGAAATGGTTACTTGTGTGAATGTTAAATTGAAAATAATATCTATTTGTTTCTAATTTCCAGGTGATGATTTCATCCCAGTATAGAGGCAAGTTTCATGAAGCCCAGGTTCACAGAGGTAAGGTTGCTGGAAAAAGCAGTCCTTGCTTTTTCTAATCAATAAGCCTCCTCATGATATTTTCTCTTTGTTTCAGAATAGGTTAGTCGTTGATATTAAACCTTGTTCTTGCTTTCCCCTTCTAACCTTCAAATCTTAAAATACCAGTAAGAGCTGCCTTTTTCTACCATTCTTCCAAAACAACACTCTAACTTCCTTTATTTTCTGAAATTAAGGTAGAAAGAAGACCCAGAATGAAACACAAATTATCACAATTAGATCAGTAAATTTGATTTCTAAAGACCAATCCCAAATGCTTTTAAAAATGCCAGAAATGCTCTGAAGTACTGCCTGCTCCTTTGTTAACATTTCTTTTAAAGGTGGTCTCTGGATGTAGTTTCCTGTGGCTCACTATTTTGTGCTGGACAGGTCACATTTTTACTGAATGATGATTAACACAATGTAACTGTCAACAATAATGGGGAATTGTAAACAACCCTACCCAATTTTAGCACTGAAGCCAGATACTTTCCAAGTACTTTAGAGGCAGATTCCCATAAGCACCAATTCAGAAAAGGCAACAGAAGATGGTATGCTCATTCCCAGGAGAAGGAAAGGGACAAACCTGTAGTTGCCGTGGCAGTGAAACCCAATTTAGCAGGCACTCATCTCAGATTCAAGCCTGTCTTCTGATTACATTTGCAGGTCCAACCTCCCATAACATCTTCTCACATTACAGTCCTTGTTCCATTGCAGTCTTTCTCTTGCTTGCTGCTTTCCCGGTTTGACTTACATTGCCCATATGGAAATGGGAGATGCTCAGAAAAGGAGCAGAGGGCAAATGTGGCAAATTATCTTTGACAGGTGTGAAATAATTCTCATTAAGCATTAATTTATTTAACAGTTTTTGCAAATTGAAAACGGTTGCATTTGTAAAACAAATATTTTTTTTCCATTGTTATGCTCTCATATTTGAATATTAAAATACCAATCAATTTCTTTGGGGATTTTTCTCTTCCTATTTGTTTTTTTAACAAAGCTTTTAATAGATTTAAATGAAACCATAAAATGAATGAACAATAAGAACAACAAAAAATTCCACAAAAATTAACAAAATAAACTGAATCTCTGGAAAATTATCCCTTCACAGTTTTGTAGCAACTCATCCTCATATAAATTGAATGTAGCCCTACAGCATCCAAACTGGGAAGTATGGGAGCCATCAAACATCAGAAGCATGCCAATTATTCAAGCATCCTATTTTCTGCTTGGATTACATGTTCAAGACGAAAAAAAACCCACTCAAATTAAATACAATGGACACACATATACAAGATGTTTTCTTCTCTTTAGTGCAAAAGTATTGACAACATTTCATGCATTTTATCTCCTGTTTCAGTTCAAGTAAAATCAAAACCAGAATATTTACCATGTGTTTAATCACTCTCCACTGCATTTTCTATATTCATATTTACGCATCTTAAATACCTAGAAAGTTTGTTTTGAAAGTTTGCTTAAAACCATCCTTGCAACATACTATCAAAGAGAACAGATTTGAGCTCAAACACTACTTTAATTTCCATCTGTTCTATGATATTGCAAATATTTCAGAATGCATTTGGCATAGAACACAAGAAACATTATTCTGCAACACCCATTATGTAACATAAATACGCTAGAAAGCCAACAATAAAGTGCCACACAGCATTTGTGTATATTCCTGCACATTACATAGCCCAATTCTCAAAAAAGGAGGAAAAAAAAAAAAAGAAAAAATAGGATATTCAACATCTGGTGGAAATGAACTGTATAATTTTACTGCTTCAAAGACTCTCATTTTGCCAAAATAAACATTCTCTTTATGTAACAATGACTTTTTAAAATCTCAAATTTTTCACATACGAAAATAACAATACGTACCATACAGTTTCCGCTAGAATGTACAAGGCAAGATGAGCAGGTGGAAATAAGAACACTCCTAAAATCTGTTTCTCCATGTCAAATCCATACACAACATAGTATGCTTAAAATACACCTATTGTTGCCTTTTTTTTTTTCCAATTAGAACTTATACAAATCTACAAGGATCTTTTATTTTACTACTTTTCTAAGCAGCTTTTTCAAAGGACAAATTGCATCCACCATGCTTGCATTCTCAGAGTTCACATAAGACAGTACTCCCTTTAACTAAGTTCTGAAAAATATGTCCTACTTGCCTCTTAGAATTTCATAGTGTTTACTTCTTTCTGTTACTCATTATACCCCCTGACCCAAATCTGAAAGATTAAGTTCCCTCAGGAAAAAGGAATCTCAAAGTTTTGATAAGAAAGACACAGTCAGAACAAAGCTCCTGCTGCAGAGAAGTTAACCTCTTGGCAGGGCTTAATATAATTCTCCTTTGACTTCAGGTTGATAGCAAGATGTTGTTTTATGCCCCATGGTATTGTGTGCTCACAGAGGTCATGTGTCACGCAGATACACTTGCTTGTATTGAGTGGCCTTTTAATTGTCTGTCAGTTCTGTCTGGGGTCCCGCCTGTGTACACTCCAAATGCAAATATGAAAAGCATGAAAGGTGGAGCAGAGCCCATCCTTTCATCCCTGTATCATTTTTCAGAAGAACTGAAGCTAGCCTGTCACTGCATTAGAGCCCATGCATTAGACACTTGTGTTTCACAGTAGCACAAATCATAGCGAGAATAGGGGCCAATCTGTCAAGCAAGGCTTCCAGGCAAATTCTTGTTCAGCACAATGGGAAATGGTACAAAATTCCTTTCTTCAACCTCTCACTAAGAAAGGTTGCAGGACCTCTACCAATGCTGACAGTTTGCCTGAATATGATGCCTTGATGATTCATGCCATGGTGCCTCTGTCACTTTGTCTCAGAGACAAGCTGTAAGATTTTTTTGTTTATTTTCTTGAGTGAAGAGCTTTCCTTTTTGTCATTTTGCAACACTGAGCTCACAAGTGTAAATTGCTTTTGCATCACGTCCCTCCATAAAAAAAAGTCCAATTGTTTCCCAGCTCATTGTGCTTTCAAATTGTCTCGATAGGATATGGCAAGAGATGGCTTTTACGTAGCTAAATCAATATGTTAATGCAAAACCAAAAAGTATAGCTCACTAAGGATCACTACCTACCAAATGTTAGAAACTACTATTCTGAAATCAACATGAGGCCTTCCATGCACCCTGTGTAGTAGCACTCCCTATTTTCAGCGGACCTGAGGTAGATACATGCGATGAATTAATTCTGAACTTTTCTGCTGTTCTGTGTATTTGCTAACATGAGTCTGTGCTTCTAGGCATGGAACTAGTTCTTGTGAATGAAACACACTAGTCTGAGACACTAGTGTGTCTCAGAGAAATCCCCCAAGGATCCTGGAAGTTGGTTGTTAGTTGCAGAGATCACCATCAATTATGAGTCAGTTCATGCTTTTTCTAGGTCCAATGCCTACCCGGACTCATTTCTTACTCATGGTTCCGCCTATACACCTTCCTGAAACACTCTGTTAGCGTGGGTGCCTGGGGAATTCTCTGAGGCCAAGAGATCATTGTAGTCAGTGCCACCACTGTCCGGCTGGGGAGACACTTGTCCGTAAATATTCTCACTGGAGTCCAACCTGAGTGGTTCGGAAGTCAGTCCTATATGGGCAGTGTGTGATTGCACCTGTATTACAAAATATCACTTCATCTCTTATAGGCAATTTTAAGTATTAATGAGTCAGAAATAGCAGTGAAATTAGCCTTTCATTTGAAAGCTTTGAGTTTCAGTGTGTTTTCTGGTGACATATGTTAAAATTAAAAGAAAATAAAACTCAGGAAGTTGTCACTTATGACCTTTGTCTGCCCTTTCAAAAAGTGATAAAGTAAGTGTATAGATTTGGATTCGCCCTAATAATACACAGGCCTCTGCAATGTGAACAACTGAATGATTTTTGTGGGTATAAATTACTAACGTGTGTTCACATGCTCCACTATCTCTAATGAGCAGTATTGTGTGATAAATATAAACACTTATATAGCTACTGATGTGTAAATTTATATACGTATGCAGGCAGTATTAGGCTGCACTATAATGAACAGTTGATTTGACAAATTGTTTGGAACAGGCATTCGAAAACCATTGTCTAATGAATTTCTGTGGGTTGAGCCACATGTCTCCTTTTTACTCAACTTGTTTCTAATAAACTTATGTCTTTGGACTATGAATTCTGTACTTGGTTCATATCACTGAGAGGAGTCTTACTGTTAAACTAAAATGGAAACAGAAGGCCCAAGCTCTGCAGCCTTTTTTCTGCCAAATACCACAGTTATTTTAAAGGCGTTTGCCAAACCACTTATGAAAATTTCCATACAGGAAAAAAGGGATCCAGTAAAGTTGTAAATCACCAGGCAAATATTCTTCATTTGACAACTTCGGTCTTCTTGTGGTCTGTAAGAGAGCAATGAGTGGTTGAAAGAAGGCATATTGATTTGACTTTTCGTTGTTCGAATCAGTTCACTGGCAGTCAGAAATTTTCAGGAAGCCAACACTGATACACATACAAATTCTTTTCAAATGTGGGGAATATTGTCAATTCAAGAACTTTACCATGGGTCTAACAAACTCTAGATCGGTTACAATCATCATAAATAGTCATTTCATGGCAATAAGTTGTGTCTCTCACTTTGCCTACTAACTGCTAAATTAATTCAGTCCACTAGAGATAATGTTAAAGGATGTAGGTGGTTTAGCAGGATGATGAAAACCAATTACATCAGCAGACTAAGGCAGTGGCAGCTTTTAATTTCCACAGACAACTACGTTTGCTTTTTGAGCCCACTAGTGAACTCAGTCTTGAATGACATATTTGGAGCACATCAGAGATCTTCTTGAGCACTGCACTATTCCTGAAGAATAAACTTTCAGTATTCACTTACATATTTTGTTTCAGATGATTGCATTCTGATACAAACTGAAGAAGACCATAATTTTCCTTCGAAAAGACAACCTTGCTATCAAACATCCAGCTAGCAAATTCCTCATTGGAAAGTTCCTTTATCAAGATTGTATGCAAGGGACAGAGCTGTTTTGAAAGTCAATGGTTTAAAAAAAGCTCCACTTGCTGTGTATTTTTTAGATGCAAGCTTCAAACTGTCAGAGTTTTGATATTGTTGATAAAGCTGGCCAGGGATTGATGCCTAGAGGGGGGTCTGAGTTGAAATTATAAGGCAAACTTTGAATTTAATTATCTTGGTAGGACAAGCAAAGACAGGAGACAGTACAACCCTGTTGTCATCTTACTAATGGCTAATCTATAATGATTACTGGTTACTAAACACCTTCATTTTCTAATTTAAAAGACATATTTATGCTCCAGTTTTCAGCAAAAATAAATTTATCCCATTTATTAGGCTTTTTCATTTAGAAAATTACCTATCAAATCATAAGATCTAAATATCCTACAATACCTTACTAAACTATGTGTTGATATTTCTTGAAAACTTTTAACCCTCTTTCAATAATTATAAATATCAACATTGATATTTGTGAAAAAATCTTTATGTCTCTGTAAAGAGGATCCATTAAATTCCCACTTTAATCTCATCACCACAGAGGCTGTGAAAAAAATGTTATTCTTCTAACTTGCTACCGGTGCAAGAGAGACACCCCAAAAAGTTCAGCATAACTAAACTATGCCTTCAGTATTCAACAGAAAAAAAAATCTGTAGAAAAATACTTTCTTTCTAGGAAATGTGGAGCCCCAACTTTGGGATGTCAGCACATACACAATGTGAGGCGCGAAGGCAGTCTTTAATTTCAAATTCAGGCAAATTCAAACTATATACCATGTGTTAGCACAAAGTGACATTCTAAATTGCTCCTCATCATAAATGCACCTCAGAAGCAGAACCAGTTGAAATGTTTTACATTAAATTTTGTAGTTCACGGCCTTCACTTCACTGAATTGTAAAAATACTGTGGTATCTCTTCTGAGGGCAAGATGTGAGTTCAAATGCTATGACCTCACCACACAACTTGGTGGGAGTTTCCTTGTCTCAGCTTATTTTCATTCCACACCACAAATGCGTGTGAGTGTGAGTACTGAGTGAAGGTTGTTATTGAACCCATACTTTCTAAATGCTGTCTTTTCCAGCCCTTTCAACCTCCTATTAAAGTATAAAATTCCAGGGCAGCTTGTACTTTACCAGTTTCACCCACAGAGTGAGGTAGGCAGAGTACTGAGAAAATCCCTCACCTCTCTTCGTCTGTCTTTGGGATAAGGTGTGACCAGTGTGCCAGAAGAGTCCAGTTTGGCACGAACACATGAGGTAAGAGCAGCCATACAGTATCCTGATATGTTCTGAGAGATCAAAAGCAGTTGCTGGCACTCTTTCAAATATCCAAGAGGAAATCCTTCCACAAAGTAGGATCCATCCACAGCATCCCTTCTGTTAGTGTGACCTCAGCCAAAGCAGAGTTTTCATGACTGGCATAACACCCAGTGACTTTACTCTTTGCAGATCGGGCTTCTGTTGCTTTTGGTACTGTATAAACATACATATAAATTGCTACACATAAATAGTTTATATATGAAATAGAAAAATCTGTAGAACAGAGGGCCAGTGTAGGACAGAGTTCATGTAAAATAGTCTAGTTTTGAAAGCTATGAAAAGCTTATGTTTTGAGGCAATAACTCCATACCCTCAAAAGCAGGGAAAAGCCAAAGTTGTTGATGCAAGCAGCTAATGATAACAATGTGATATTAAGGCAACAACATAGCTTTTTTTCCATCTTACTCAACGCTGTCAACTCAGTCTTACTGTTCAGTCAGTTCATCCTGTGGAATAATTTATGTGAATTGATGGAATTCCTGTGAGAGTAAGCTTTTGAGAAGTGAAATTCAAGCCATGAGAGGGAGCAGCAAAAATGAATACAACCCAGTATGGACTTATCAGTAACTTTTCAGTGGTTGACTTAATTCATGACACACATAAATTAAAGATGATAACCTAAATCACTGGGGAGGAATTTTTCCTTCATATGTGTAAATGATAATTTTATACACTTGATTCATTTTAATTCCTACTAATTTTATGTCCTTTTCAAGAGCAATATATTTTATTGAAATCTCATTATTGAATTTCTAATAGAAATACAAAGTCATATATTTAAAAACAAATAAAATGAAATAAAATAAAATAAAATTATGCTACCCATTAGTGTATGATTTGATGCCAGTTTCACTGAACCACAACCAGCACACTCAGCCAAAAATAGCTGGGTGGAAATGATTTTCAATATGCAAGAAGAAAAGGCTTGGTTTGTGGTTCATGCTTGTTAATTTGACTGGGACTTCTGTTTATCTGTGTTTTCTCTACAAGGACTTAGAAAAATATAGGAACAGGAAACAGAAAGTGTGTTTTTTAGTAATTTCTAATCCCTTCTTTCTTTTCTGTACAGGAACAAGCTCTGTCACTGGGGTGGGACTGAATGCTAATCATGACTGTGTTGTGACTATCTGTTATTAGAGAAGCATTTCTAAATTTTAAGATAAGCTTAAAGCACAGAACAAGATCGTGGCATAATGAGATAGGCTATGAGTTTAAAATAGTTCTACAAAACTACATGGAATTGACCAAACAATGTTAGATTATGGCATACTGACAATATAAGGAAGAAATATTTAATCAGAAAGAAAATCCTTAGTTGTTATGCTGTTTCTATAACACATAACTCGAGCTACCTCAGCTGCGTCTCAGCTGCACATCCGTATTCATGATAAGGAATTCTTTTCTCCTGTAGAATATGAAATAGCATATTCGTGTAATTAATTTCATAAATAAACCCATTTGTTAATTTCTACTATATTCATGTGCAGCAACTGTCTTCAAAATGGGGCACATACCCTTCCTTAACCATTCTATTTTTTTGAATGCCCATGGGCAACTGAAAATATGGTTTGTGATTGATTTTTAATGGATTTTTTTTTATTCCTATTGACTGATGGGAAATATTAAAACAAATTTTGTGTTGACTGGGCAGGTATTTACTGGGAATGGAATAGAAGTGAAATATTTCATCAAAATATGAAGGAAATTTTTTTATGACCCTTGCTACACTCTACTAGCCAACTTTTTTCTCTTTTATTGGATGCTTTTGTAATGTATTTTCTGCTACTTACACTGTCATTATGAGTAAACATTTGCTTATCATTTTAGCTAAGGCAATCTAAAATATCATATCTTAAATTCATAACCTATGGCATTTAATAAAAAGAACAAAAACAAATGTGCCATTGAAATACATCCAGAAATAATTTACATTACTGGCTACATTTTTATAGGCCTCCTTATTCTTACCTTGCTGCTTCAGCTGTTGCCTTCTTGTATCAGTACAGGAAGGGCAACCATCATCTTTCTTCAGATTTCAATTCATATTTCAAGACCTTTTGGCTGCCAGTTCTACAATGTTCATAAGGATACATCTTCCCCCACTTTGAGATTTTGTAAGACTGGTCCCATGTTCACACGGAAGAAAATAATCTATAAGGGAATGTGAGCTTTAAAAGCAAACACACTGTACTGTCACAATAAAGGGATGACGGAAATTGCTGCGATGGAGATTTAGACAATTCAGCCTTTGCTACTACACTTAGTAAGTTTGTTATGGAAAGTGCAAATGGATTGCCTTGGGCATGGATGGATGGACGATGGAATCTGGAACATCTTTTGTTGCAGCAAAAGTGAAAAGCTTTACTTACGTGCAAAGGCACCAGAACAACAGAGCTTCAGTAAATTTAATTGTTCACTACTGCTTATAATTCTTCCAGCACAGTACTACTAGGATGAAATAAATACAATAACGAATTATTCAAGTCTTAATCATGTCTGATACCTTCACTAAACTCTCAGTGGCAATACCGGGGTCTCTCAGATCAGAACTGAGCTATATGTGGAAGAGATAATTACCTCACTGAACATTTTTATTTGCCATTACAGTAATCTCACCATGTAGGCCAATTAACAAGTTACATTCATAAAACAGTTCCTATTTTTAGAAAGTCATCACCAGCATCTTGTAAATCAGTGGTAAAATTTAGCAAGATGTTAACCTAAGAAAGTATACAAAAATACAAAATTATGCAAGCTCATATTAAAAAAAGAAACAAATCCATGAACTTGAAAAGTGCAAATTGTGATAAAGGGTAATAAGTATGAATAAATGGGACCTTAGTACAAAGAGCAGGAGCTGAGGACTGAAGTACAGAGAGGTATGAAGTTAAATGAGAAAGTCTAGTTGAACAAAGGGCCCTTATCCTGTCCTTGTCTCTAACATATTTTTGTCCTCAAGCCATGTTAAACCCTAATACCATTGCTGGTTTGAAAGATGTGCTTTATTAAAGCTTATGGAAAGCTTACCTTCCAAAAGTAGCTTTACTGGAAGAATTATCTGGAAGCTGTTCTGAAGTCCCTAAGTGACAAACAGTTTGGTATGCTCAGGAAGCAGTCTGTGAAAGAGCCATTGCATTTTGCCTCTAATCATCTTATTATAAACACTCTTGTTACACTATTCAAATGTTGCTAACCATAGTGTTTGTTATCCCATTGTGATAAGGGCATTATTGCTGTACATATAATCATGCTTTTGTTTGCCTTAGGATTTTGAGGTTCCTATTTAAGTAAAAGTATTTATGAAGGTTACAATTTAAAGCACTGTACTACTGTTTCTTCAAACAACTGTAATCAGTATATAGATTTAGTCCTAACAAAGGAAGACAACATTTTTCCTGTGCAAATATTCAGCCATGTTTTAACCTTGGCAATCAATACAGCACAGTAACAAAGCTGGTGTACAAAACTTGAGATTTAAGACAACAAATATTTACTGTAGTTGCTTCAAATCTTTCAGTACACAACTGACAATTACATCTTTACTTTTACGCTTTACTAATATAGTTTGAAACTTCATGCTTAGTTACTCTGAAAAAACCCCTGATTTGTGTAACTTTATAGCAGACCGTGCGAGCTGTACAGTCTGTACAGCTGAAAACTGCTGGTATCATTATGATTCTTTGTCTTTCTTTGTATTCTGTAATTCTAATGAAATTTCACACTCTCCTTTTAATAACTTTGGGCCTCAACCTAGCATAGGTCTTGAGTTAAGTATGTGCTCAGCTTTAGCTCTGCATGTAGTACTTCAGAAGAACAACCTGCAGGGTGGAAGTTAAACACACGCTCAAAAGGCTTTGCTGGATCAGGGCCATATCTGCTAATCATGCAATCCCAAGGCTAATAAGTGTCATCGACGCTTGAGGAATTTTCCTTCTATTTGTGTCAACATCTGCGTGCTTACTTTGTAATTATTATTGAACAAATACTGTAGGCACAAAAGGGGGGATGTAGTTTTCTCTGTAGTGTTCACTCCTTGTGTTCATACATGGGGGTAGATTTTCCTGGGCTTGAATGGATTTCTACATGTGCATGTAGACACAGGTTATGGGAAAAGTGGTAGCAATGTGTTAACATTTTACTATTTTATTTTTCTAATCAATTTGATCTTTATATGATTTATGTTTTATACATGAAACCTCTGTAGTTCCATATGCTTTCCTGCTCTCATCAGGTACAAGCATCACTGAAAGACCTCTTCCTCTTGCTGTCAGCATTCATAAACAGTTTCCTGCAATCATTCAATCAAGCAGGTACTTCAATAATGACCAAAACTTTCCAAAAATTTTGATTCCTGAATCAATTTAAAGCAGTTAGATAACTACCCCTAAAAATTTTCAGTTGTGCTTGAGTGCTTTCTGTCCTACAACAGGATAAGTGTAGGTGTAAAAGGACAAAATTTATTGGAGAGGTAATTATGAACCAGACTCTTCATAAGAAAATTTCACCATTATATTTTTTCAAGATATTCACTCAAGATAAAAGTCACCTTCCCAAAAATGTGATCTGCTAGGGCTTGATCCATCAGCAAGCAAAAGCTCTTCACCCAAGAATATTCCCACCAGCACAAGAATATACTAAAATGTCTTCCTTAGAGATTTCATATAAAGATAAATTTTGATGAGTTTTTGGGACTGGACAAGGTGGGATTTGTGTGCTAAATGAGAAGTTTCTTTCCTTCTCTCTCCATTTGTAGTACACAGAGATGTGTAGCACACTCATATTTAAATACCGATAGTCAGTCTAAAGGAGTTCAGCCAGAAAGGTGCTGAGTTCTTGTGGTCTTTGCTTAACTTGGCTGAATGAGAATTACCTATTCTCCCTGGAGCAAGCCCAGAGTGTAAGGAGGATTAGCAGCAACTTTTTCCAGAAGTAAGATCAAACTGATTCTTCTCTACTCTAAATGTTTGAAATGTCATTACAGTAATGACATATGCCAGGCCTAAAAATCTATTCAAGTACCAGTAAATTCAGGTCCTTTTGGTGTGCTTTAAAAGTATCATGATATCAATTTCTTTTGGCAAGAAATACCTAATGGTAATCTTTTCCTGCATTCCATGAGAGTTATTAGTCAAAGTAATAGTTTATTTTTTTACCAGAAAAATAAACCGTAACACACTCAGGACTGCAGTTCACTCAACCATAATTCTACTTTGTTTGACTTACGAAGTGCTCTATATTTTGAAAAATTGTTCTATAATGGATGAAGGATTTGTGAAAAGTTCTGCCCCACATTAATTTGCTAGCTCTATTGGAATTGCCACTGAATGAGACCACCAAGAATTATCTTCCAAGACTGTGCTAATGATGAGATAGCATAATGTATAAAAGAACTCATGCTGAAAACAACTTCTACTGCCCCAGTTAATCTTTGTTTACAACGTGAAAGCAACACTGAGTTAAAAAGTCTTCTATAGAAATTGTAGATCCTCCAGAGAAGGGAAATCTGAAAGAAAGAGCCATAACAGGTTAATAAAAAGAAATGTTAATCAAATTATGTTTACAAAAGAAGATGCAAAATGTAGATACTGTGTAATATAAAGTATATGGTATTCAAAACCTTCCATGTTCTTCCTTAATAATTATGGAATACACATGAAATTAATTCAGTTCTTACAGTAATTAAGTAATAAAAGCTCAAAGGAAAAGACCAATATGTATGTATGGCATGTAGGTGTATAACACACACCATAAAGACTATATTCCATCATCATATATATTCCTGAGGAATTTAGTAAAATGCACTTTTTTAAATTCTCAAGAAGAGAATTTTCCATTTTTGTCCTCTTAGATGTTGCATCTCTGTATTAATATTTTTTATTTTCAAAATCTAAAGAAATAACATATACCTATACATATATACAGAACCAAGCACTTTGGGTCTACCTCTTTAAACGACTCTTAACAAATTAATCCTTAAGAAAATTCTTTGTCTCTTAGCTAGAACAGATAAGATGTGGTTGGAAATGCAACAGCAGTGGATTTTTGGTTTTTTCTCTGAAACATAATTTTATTTCCTGGGGACAATGCTGTAAATTTTAAAAGCATCATGGTAAAACACAGTAGCAGCACAATAGTCTTTAGCACATCAGTCATGAGACAGCAAGACACAAACTATAATGAAAATAACAAGATACACGCAGCTTATCATCATCTATTTCATAGGTAATATTTACAATGACCCTCCCCACAAAACTGTAGTATTATTTAGTGAATGCTGAAAGGTTTTGTGGGTTTTGGTTTTTTGGGTATTTTTAATCTGGAATACTTTTCTACCCTCTATAGTTTTTGTTTACACATGAAGTTACACCATAGCTGTTTCTCAATAATTTTGCATATGCTACCAAATAACAATGTTCTTGATGCAAAAGTGGTTCCAGAATTCCAATGAATAAACATTTTCTACAAAAGTATTAAGTCACTCCAAATATTTACTATTATCATGCTTTGAGAACATTAAATGGTCTGTGTCCTGTTGAGAAAGGAGGAAATTTTCCTTTCATTTTGGTAGAGAAATTCTATGTTTCTCTGTATTGCTTAGTGAACTATAGAGAGTTTTTGGCATTCTAGTTTTCAGAAATTCTCTTACTGATCTAGAACTGAGTTTCTCATGTCCTTACTCTCCCTTAGACAGATATCTTCATACGACTTTCAGTAGAGCAGGAGAAAAAAAAGAGATATGCCTCTAGAAGGGGACTTTGAAATAGCATATGTTTCAAAGTACTATGAAGGTAAAGTGTTAGCATAATTTTCGAAAGGGATATATTTGTGAGCAGGAAGCAGGTGCTCTGATCACAGATGGGTGAAAATTCATTGCATGGCTCTGCTATTTTTTTAACAAATGTCATTTCAACATACCTGGTGTGCAAAAAAGAGTGGAACACTACCACTTCTTTTTACCCCACCAAAGACAAACAAAAACTGAACCCACTTGTGTTAAAATAATGTTATTTAAATTATGAAATTAAGCACTTGAGAGCTAGGAAATGCCAGAAGGCAAGTTATCCATGTAATGTTAAATGTAGCCTCCTACAAAGCATGTTCATAAGGTACAGTTTCAGAAGTACCTAGATGTCATATGAAGCAGAATTTTAATGGCACTCTGAAGACTGTTGGATTTCTGCATTGATAAAAGCCTCATCAACAATCTTTACTCCTACTGCATTTTTTCAATAAGATCATACCCTTACGCAGGGCACAAAATCCACATCGGGTCATATGAAGCCAGTTCTCATCCACACAAGGTCTTCCTTTGTAGTATGTGAATCCCTCACAAAAAAATACATTCATTCTCCTGTTATCATATTACTGCAAATGTAAAATAAACATCACTTTTTCACTGGCTGAAAGTATCACATCCTGTGGAACATACTTAATGTACTGCAAGTTCAATTTCATCCAGAGAAGTTTCAAAATTTTAACATTTCCAGGTTTTATGTGATTGTTTTGGTTTTCCTCTCTTTGCTTTCTACTTTAAACTGTTTCTTTGAACAAAAAACAACATTAATTGAGGCCAGTAAAGCAGCAGTAGTATGTCTACAGTTTTGTGGATTTGGGTTTTCTTTATAACAGTGTGGGTAGCCCAATGCCAGCAATTTTTATGATGATGTGAGTTAGTTCTGTTGCAAAAAGATTTCACACTCCTCTAACCGGGCTTTTTCTTCTCTACACCTCTATTCCTGAAGAAGATTGACTGCCTGACGTTCAGCAGAGGATTAAAAATTCACTGCCTCTGCTAGAACTGCAGTGAACACAAGTGTTTAGATTTGCCTAGACCAAAATTATGTGTTCTGGCATTGTTTTCAGAGGTAAGCACAGAAACCCCAGCCCTTGTCTGCTTTCCAGCAACACCAAGAGAATGTCAGATACATACTTTAATTACTCATTATTTTGAAAATATTATTGTTATTCACAATTATTCGGCACAGCTTGAGACACCTTCTGCTCTGTAAGTCTGAGTACCACTGTGGAATCAGACTGAAGGCTCCATTAATGCTTGGATAAACTGTTCAAAGGGATGGTGGATTCAGGTAGTTTGCTTCACAATATGAAACAAACCATTTGATATTTGTCTGTCCCTTGTTAAAATTCTGTTCAGACACTTTTCTTTCAACCTCTCTTCTCAGCTGCTTGAGTATGCTTGGCAGGAACTGTGACAAACACTGACAAAATTTCAATAAAATATGACTGAATCATAAAAGAGATGAAAGAATGAAGTTGTACCTTGTGAAGCATATATTTGAATGTAAAAGGAACAAGCTTGCCTCTTGTATCACTCAAATTATTTTAAAATACATCCAGCCAGGATCACCTATGGTTCAAAAAAAAAAAAAAAAAAGGTTAAAAGAAGTCTGCATCTGAAAACTTTGCTTCAACTGCTTAATGACATTATCTTTTCTGAACAGCGTTTTTTGAAAACTTCATCATTTAGAATTTCGTGATCATTTTCTTTATTAATAAATGTAAATACTTTAGTGGCTGGGGCGTTTTGTTTCTGACTTACTTGAGAAAAGACAAACTCAGCCATGCTGGATGATTATTGGAAACATAACCTCTACATCCTGTTTCCTGAAGCCAAATAATTAGACTCAGACAAATATTTCCTTGGATATATCAGTTTCAGAACGTAACAACCTTTGCCTCGGTGTAGTGCAAATGGTGCTCTGCCAGGATTTTATATTTATATGTCATTTTCCCAACACTTTTAGCCAAATATGTGCGAAGGCTATCATGCTTCTGTGGTATTTGGGCAGCATTGCAAACTTTGACAGTTCCATGGAGGTTAAGCCAGTGTGAAAGTGGAGTGAAAGAATGAATCAGGTCTTGGAATATATATACAATAGACAAAACTCACATAAACACTGGAGCTGAATGAACTCATCTTATTTAAGGTCTCCACAGAGCTGTTAGGACCAGTCTGGACATTGCTGTGATGGCCATACTCTTGTGCATAGGATATTTTTGCCTTTCTTTTTTTCTTTTGTCTCCCACTGACAGTCTAGCACTCACAGAAAGGTCAAATGGAAAGTCACTTAGCTTCTGGAAAATAGTGTTTTCCTGATACTCAGCCATCATATTTTTATTTTTGCTTATGACCTTATATTTTTTAAATTGTGCAGGCTGAAGACTACTTCTGAATTTAACCCCATCCTCAAATAAGCTATATTCAATTAAAAAAAAAAAAAAAAAAAGCTTTTGCACTGTCCTAATTCAAATCTAGGTAAAAAGTTCTGTGAAAAAATGTACAAGAGTTACAGTCATGTGCTGTCTCAAAATTAACAATGGCCAGACATTTTTACATTAAACAAAATACTCTAAAAAGCCTCTTCAGTTTGAGCTAAACAGTGCAGCTCTCAGGCTAAGATCTGTCTAGTTGGCCATTCAGTGTAACACAGGTGTGAATAATACAGATCCAGGTGAATAACTGGAGCAAATAACATTTACAGTGAAAAAAGGAAGGTGGTACATAAACTTGACATTCAGTTATGTCTTGAATTTATGTATATTATGTCTCGAATTTATGTACCTTATGTCTCTTCTGTATACCTTGATCTTATGTTTTTTTCAGTGGATAGAGGTTTGTTTTTCTATCTTACTATGTTTTAAAAATAACCGTAAATAATGCAAATAGTAAAGAAATAGATTTGGTACTATATATTTCCAAAACTTAACCATGGAAGTAAGAATCTTTTTTTTTTTTTTTTCATTCTCCCTACAGAGAATAAACTTTCAGGTGAATTAAAAACTTTTATTTAAAGGAATGTGCTGTACATTGATCATCAACCCCTTGGATACTATAAATCCATGTTTAATGTATTTTATGCTCTCCAGCAGAAACTTATTCAAAAAGGAGCAAATGACTTGCATGAGTCAATCAGTCATATGTGTCATATGAGTCACTGTCATACATTAGGGGTTTGAGATCCTACCTGGGACATTTTAGTGGCTGGTGCATATGACACCTTCTTACATTGTTAGTGCACATTTTGCTGCAAAGGTGGTCGGCTTTGTTCAACACTTTCATCAGCATCTGTCAGCCCCCAAGTCCTCAGCCATTTTATTTTGAAGTATTACTTTATTACATCAAAATCTATTATTACATTGTGTTATTTTAGATTATGCCAGGAGGTGACAGGATGTCAACAGATGGAATAGTGTAGTGCCAACGCAAAAGCCAAAATAAAAAGGCTGATATAGATTGCAATGTTTGTCAAATTTATTTGATCTGAATCATTATGGACCGGAACATGAGGACTCAAGAAAGCACACATTTTCTCCCCTATTGCAATCTAATGTAAATGTGAAAAGCAGCATATCATTATGTCTCACATGGTGAACTGGAACAGAGAGGAGAATACTCTAATAAGCTTCAGGGAAATTACAAGTCAGCATAAACCTGTCTTCAACCAGTGGTATAGCCTCACTATAGACAATTTGCTGTAAACATTGACAAGGAAGTGCTGATACATTGCAATAAAAAGCTGCTAATAAGACAAAGTCAAATAATATATTTTAATGCCCTGTTCTTAAATTAAAATTTAGAAAATGGAAGCTACCTAACACCATCTAGCAGTGATGCAGACATCACCAGGAAGCCTCAGTGGACTTAGGTGTAGTAAACAAAGAATGGTCATTCTCTGTAAAAATAGAAAAGGCAGATACTGATCTGCAAAACACTTTAGGCACCATAATTATAGCTGAAGGTGGGAACAAACACAGAATTGAAATAAACACAGGTACTTTATATTCTCTACAGGTAATTGAAGGTACATCCAAAATAAACCAACCTAGCAATGCTTTAAGGAGGCAGATGACTATTTTCTCATCAGCTCATCTTTGTAGACCACAACTATTTTTTCACAGTAGTTACATAAGAGGACCTCTTGATTAGGTGAAATAACTGTCTCTGTTTGCTCGTGCTTCAAAATATTTCCCATGTGACTGATTGCTTTGGTCTTCTTCCATTCTTCATAACTCTGGGGAAAAAAAAAAAAGCAAACAAAAACGATATATGTGAAAAGCCAAATAAATAAAATTTGATAGTTTTCCCCCATGTGTCATTAAATTATTTTACAGAGGGTAATTTGCATGGGAAGACACTTATAGCTCAATGTTTCTTCTTAGTCATATTAACATGGAAACATAGAAGTTCATAAAGTAATGCATACTCCATTTGAAATGAAATCCACGAGAAAGCTAAATCCTGAGGCACTTACTCTTTTAACAAAGTCTTTATCTGACAGTCTCCTATTGAAATCAAAGGGAATGTGCTCAAGTAAAGCATTTAGGATTTACTCAATAGTACAAGCTAATCAGAACACACTATCATAAAGGCTAATTACATAATAACACATAATCCATATTTTTTCATTTTAAATTCATATAAACATCCATATCTTTTGCATACTCTCTATGGAGAAAGATGTTTCTAAAACTGTGTGTCTACAAATTGTTACTGGAACCAAATACCAAATATCACTAATACAAAAAACACCCTTATCTTTTTTTTTGTCTTAGAATGTTTTTTTTCCCTACTGTTCATTTGAGAAAGTCAGACATTTCTCATCAAATATCTGGAGCCTTTACTAGGATGAGGGAGTGTAAAGCCCAGGGAAGTTGTGTCACCATCACTGGAGATATATAAAAGACATCTAAATGTGGTGGTTAGGGAAATTCATGGTTTATTAGTGGACTTGGAAGTGCTGGGTTAATGACTGGACTTGATGATCTTAAAGGTCTTTCTAGCCTAAATGATTCTATGATTCTATAACCAAAAATAGATTCCACAAAGGTAACACTTTAAACGAATTTTTTGTTCTGGGTCCTTTTGCTTGGCTTGATTCCAGCCCTGGGAACTGTGTCCCTTGGAGATTGATGGTGATTTGTCTCCATGCTTAGCCAGATGGAAAAAGGGACAATCCTGCCACATCCTGGATTTTCAGGTGAGGGTGTCCCAGGAGCATGTGGTAGCATGCCTCCTCTGAGACCTTCTGTCCCAAAGCACACATATGACATCTATAGATCTTTCTTACATGCAAGCAGTATCCAGAGCCTGTAGTGGATCAGTGCAGGTCTTCCATGTGGCTGAACCTTGTAAGCCTTTTCTTAACCCTCCAAAAGAACCCAGAGTGCTCAAGATTCAACAGATATTTTACTGGGTGTTCATTTTTAAAATTTTAGTAAATTATTGTCTGTATAAAATATGTATATTTTTTGCATATCTGTGTAATATGTATGTATAGAAAAACTTCCCTGAGAAGCTGTACATGGGTAAAAAAAATTTCCTGGTTGTTGTTTAGGAATGGTATTCCCCAATTTAGTGTTCCCACTGAAACGCTCCAAACTGTGCACTGTTTGCACACTCCCCCCGTCCCTTCCCCTCCTCCTGCAGAGGGCTGAAGGCATGAACTGGAGGCACAAAAGGTAAAGATTACTGGTTGACATAAGAACAATTTACTAGAAACAGCAATGAAATAAGAAAGAAACAGTAGAGCAACAATATTAATGAAAAGTTGTACAAGAAATACGAATGAATGACACGTGACAGAACCAGCAACACACAAACCACCTCCATGCTACCCCCGACCAGAAGAGAATCCCTTCCCCAGCCCAAGTAGTACTGAACAAATGCCGCTACTGGCTACTGCAAAAATTAACCCTGTCTTGGCCAGAACCATGACACCTAGTTATATACACCTCTGTGAACCCTGCAGGCTTTCCAGCATAAATTCAATTTTTCAGTGATCACACATTGTATCATTTCTCCGAAAGAAAAAACAGAAAACAAATTAAAAATAAATCACAGTATTAGTTGTGCTTCATGCATATGGTGTACATTTTTGAAAAGGGGTTGTCACAAACTTTGACAGGGAAAGTTTCCTTGACTGATCCATATATGTAAATGCAATATATAACCAAAGCATTTGCCCAATTTTATCTACAAGAAAGAACAAGAAGAGAATTAGCAAAGCAGAGATTACTTTTTCTTACCAGCTTGGACAGAGTAGATTTTATTGGCAATTAGAGAAACAGGCCCTTGGAATGTGGCTTCTCCCCTGTTCTGGCTTATCTTCATATACCAACAAAGCATGAACAAAGCTGTTCAATTAAAGGAATGTACATTAAAAAATACAATAACTGATTTGCCTCATCCCAGTGATTTGGGATTGATGTCTTGTACCTTTTAATAGCCCAGCTTGATTATTCAGTCTTCGTTGGGTCCCTTGCCAGTCATCAGGCTTTTCCAGCTGCAGACTCTGGTCATTTACAGTTTTATAGACACTGAAGAGGTCTGTCTGAAGGATAAGAAAACACAAATTAGCTTTTGCAGATTGGCCTCAGTCAATGCTGTCGTTGTGCTACAATATCCTCATTCAAACAGTTGGATATATATCACTTTGGGCATGTTGTGTCAAAGAACTATACAGAAAATGACTAGAAGGATGGTTTCTCTTTGTGTGTTATTGTGGTTTTGAAGCTTTTGAGGACTTCTGAACTTCTTTGAAAAGCGACACTGTATGTATATGTTGCAAAAGGCAGTGGTAGTCAAGTTGAGAATTTTAGGTCAGATATTTTGCAAAGAAACAAGAAAATGTAAATAGTCTCTTCATTAGCTGCCAAAGCAGAAAGGGAAAGGCTCTTTTTTGCAATTTTTCTTCTTCTAAATGAAACTCTGACTGGAGAGATGGTAAGTTTTCAGTATTCAGTAATTTCCTAAACTGTATGCTTTGCAGAGAAATCAGAAAATCTTTTCCTTGATTCCCCCAAATTTATTAATTTTATATATATATTAATGGGGGGGTTTTAATCTAATGGTGGAAAAAATATTCATATGTTCATGCCTCCAGTGTTTAAACACATTCAGTGAGAACTTTTCTAAATTTTGGTGTCTTTTAAATTTAATATTTCATAATTTGAATCCCATTCTTTGTTCATTAGTCACACATATCATTTGAAGAAGTCAAAGGGATATTTCTTGATCTCTGAAAAATTGCAAAAACGTGAACCCGTTTGTGCATGGTGTGTACAGCAAGAACATTTCACTGAATACAGCACATTTTTAATTCAATATGCATAGCTTGAGAATTTCAAACTTTTTCTCAGAAAATTTGCCCAAACATGTGGCATTCATTAACTAAATAATTCATTACAACCTATTCACTGAGCTTTATTATTAATAAAATTTCTTTGAAATAGTTGAAAATCCCATGGATTTTAAATTAGTTAGAATCTGAAATTTTTAGAAGTGACTGCATTTCTGTTCCTTCTTGACAGTGTTGATACTGTCTTTTTCTGGTAGAATCAAAGAAATTATTCTTCTCTCTTAAAGTAGTGACACTCAGAGCAAACCCCCAAAATAATTCTATAGTATTAGCCCAAATGTTCAACATATTTTGCAGACTGGATCTGACAATCAGTTCTGTTTTCTTTGAACCATCTCCCTTTTCCTGTCTCGTAATAAAAAGGGAACATTTGGAGGGGAGGAATGCTCATTTGACATGGGCTGGTTCATTTTATCCATAATGTATTAAGTCAGTCAAGATACTTTCTAGAAAGCACTATTTGCAAACATATACTTACATCTACTTAATTAGCATTAAATTATGTTCATTTTATGGAGTGTAATCAAGATGTCATTTCTGTTACCAGCATATTTTTTTGCTTAAAAAAAAATTTACAGAGAAGCAGAAAGTTAAATGCTGCTGTTAGGGACGTTTTTCTCGATTGGCATGTAGTAACAGACATGGCCCAGACTTTCCTTGTTTTGTCCAACTTCTGACTCTGTATATGAAAACCATACATCTCCCTGGAATAGGGCTTGGCAAAAGCATTTTTGTCGTATGTGGGTTTCTATTCTGATGGAAAGTCAGAAACCTGAATTTTTCACTCTTTTCACAAAAGATTACTACTATTACTCTGATATGTTTCATGCTAATATATTAGTATAAAGCCTAAATTAATTGTAATTAAAATCTTTCACCCTTTGCTTCTAGTGCGTTTCCTTTTTTAGGTTTGAATGTCCAGTATTATCAGTACCAAAACCCTTTAGGATTTAGTCTGCATGGAGCAAAACCACTTCTTCTGTAGAGAGTTTTTATTTTCTTATCTGGATTTTTCCCTTTACATGAAGAGAAATACCATAATTTGGCAAAGTTCTGTCCACTTACTGAGTGGCTTCCTGGCACCATAAATTAGAATGCACCATCAAATGAGGAGGGTGGGAAGATTAAGAAACAGAAAATATGAAAGCAGAGGATAAAGTGGTAATGCTAAAGAGATCTTTAACATTCCTATAAGTTGCATCAAGTTTAGTATACAATCAGTGTGGTCATTCAAGAAAATGAGTAAGGCAGGTAACCATATGCTGCTATGGGAAACATTTTCTTTCAGTGACTTCACATTCTCTACTATTAATTTTGTGATCAGATGTGGGACTTTGATATGTGTAGAGAAAAGCGCAACTCTATACTTATTTTTTAAAAGTATATTTAAATAAAAACATATATGTTTTATGACTTCTAGCATGTTCCCTCTGTTGATTTTAAAGCAAAATCATAATTTCAGCAAAAGGTGGGCCGCATGAAATGTAACTGTACCTTATAAGGCAAATTTCTACACATATAATAAAAAAGCAAGAAGGGAGGGAAGGAAGGAAGGAAGGA
>VWZW01006289.1:4292171-4382825 GCA_013397115.1 Edolisoma coerulescens
AGGAAGGAAGGAAGGAAGGAAGGAAGGAAGGAAGGAAGGAAGGAAGGAAGGAAAAGAAAAAAGAGAAAAAGAGAAGCAGCAGAGATGAGCTAACCATCTGAAAGGAAAATTACAGAAATGCTAAAGGGATTTTATCACTTCTTCTACTGACTGATGTTAGTACTTAATGATGGATTGAGTTGGACTCTGATTGATATGTAAATGTATGCTTTCAAAGCTTTGTGTATCCATTAATATAAAATTGCAATGTCTATAATATCACAAATGTATATGCAAATAAAGGTGATATTTGTGGACATTAAAAAATTCTAACTTTTTATTCTGAAGGATGTAATTTAACATTTAGACCCTATTTTTGCCTCCTCTTCCATTGTTAAGCATTTTGTATCAGAAATGAGACATACTGGCAAGGATAAAACAAAGCAACAACAATTAATCTGCAAAGGGAATAGTCATCTTTTTTTTTTCCCTCAAACACATTGTACAAATGCATAATATTCTTCTGTTAGAAATTCTGATGCAGTAAGAAACACAGTAAGTATTGAACAGTAACAACCAACATGTTTTACACCAGATATTCCTAAGAAATCCTGTTCTAATTTCACATTTTTCTGTTCAGTTTGATAAACTATAATACAGCATTCAGCTCCACTTTCCCTCAGGTGGGGATACAATTTCTACTAAAATAATTTAATGATTACATTTGGATGATACTGAAAAAATGTTGGCCAACACATTAATACAACTATTTTAAATTTAAATGCCCTTTTTTGAGTAGATTTAGTAATGCAAGCTATATATTCAAGTACCCTGAGTAATAATTTGAGGTCTTCACTACAGATTGTTTTTACAGCTAGGTTTTTTCCTACAAGTTTCTTAGGCATTGAAAACACCAAGAGACATCTCTGTTGATATATTCTGTATTAAAACAAGAAATTTTGATTAAGTTTAATATACTATTTCTTTCTGTATTGCACTTCTGTATTATTTTTATACACTATCTTAAAAATGTTTAAAGAAATAGGACAATGGAGAACATAGACCTCTGTATGAAAACTCACAACTCTTTCTATTTAAAAGCCTTGAAAACAAGCCATTTCTTTATCTACCCATGGGTTTGTGCTGGCACTATAAGCTGTTGTTGTAATTAAGTTATTTCCTACAGCTTTTCGAAAAAGATTAAAGTAAGACCAGGTTAGGAATGAGAAATTTTGTCTTATTAATGAGTTTTAGGCAAGTTATATGGAAAACAGTAGTTTCTGTTGTTATTTGCATAACATATGTTGTAGCTTGCTAAGCGACTTACATGGAGCTCAGCCTGAATGTAATTAAGGAAGTAGTTTGCAGTAAATAAAAGTTCCAAATCAACAATTTTTGTCTCTGCTTTAAAAACTAAAATCATTAACATTCTTAGCACTTGAAAGTTCAGAGAGAAACTGGTAGGCATTGAACTGCTGAAGGAGAGTGGGTTGGTATTGCTGTCACTATTCCTTATGTACAGCAGGAACATAACATACGAGCAACAGCTGACTGATAGAGCTGTTCAAGTCATTATGGGCAAATTACACCTTGGGAACCAAAAATTCACTTGAAATTCCAGACAAAATTTATCGTGGATTTTTAGGACTGCCTAGCCCTATCATATATGAAATCACTGGACTCTTAGGATGAAAAACCTCTGCATTGCCTATACAGAAACATTTAGATGGGCCTATAACCCTCATCTAAAACATATTTGCAATCTAAAAATACACAATTGACACACTTTGTAAGGTGAAATTTTGTGCTAATTCTATTGAGTGGGACACAGGTGGTCCTGGGTAGATCTTAGGTCCTATTTAGATGTGAACCTGCGCTGAACTCCCTTGCAGAGAGCACCTCCTTCACTAAGTGATATCGTCTCCTAGAAGGCCAGAAAAGGCATTGATGGAAATATAAGAAACACGAGTTCCACTAGAGATGTTGCAAGGTGATGCTGGACTCAGCCCCATAGACATCAGTGCACTCCCCTGAAAAGTGAGAGCACAAAGGCTTTGGCTTTCTGCTCCCAGAGATTTTGAAATTCTCTTCTGTGATATGCTAAGGATAAATCCATATACATTCAAAGAAGCAGTGTCTGGGACAACCAAGCACCATAATCAGAGCAGAACTGATATGAGAAAGAGCAGATGCAGAATGGACATATATATGGAACAGACCCCAAGTTTACAAACAGCAATATTCAAGAAGAGTGACTAACTTTTGATTTTCAAGGCTTTAAGTGGACCTTGTGAAGTGTTACGTGACATCACAAAATGCAGGTAGGGAATGAAATGTATTTACTTAACACTGTGTTCTCCTGGAAGTCACCACTCTGCTTTTAAAAGGACGAACAAAATAATGGAGAGCTTGTTCCCCAAGTTTGTAGAGGTCCTTAATACTACATGCACCTCAAAGGGTTTGGTCATCACAACCTGTGATACTTGATAATTGTTTTCTTATGTGCTCACACACTAAAGATCTAGTCTGGATGGAAAATTCTATCCATTTTTATTTTTCCCACTTCATTTGGCCAGTGCAAATGGAAATAGTGCAAAGGACAGGTGTACTTAGAAACATATTTTTCAGGCAAAGGAAAAAAGATCCTGGCAGTGATCAACTTCCCCATTAATCTTGAATCAGGTCAGTGACTGGCAAGAAAAAAAACAGACTTCAGTTGCCTCAGCCACTTCATCTACTCCTGTTAAGCTCCTCTGCATAGCAGAATGAGCCCTGAGACCACTGGAAATTTCTGTCTTCTCATCTGCATGCAAATGCATAGCCTTTCATCCAAACAAGAAAGATATTTCTAAGCTGGGGGGTTGTGATGAGTTATTTATCAGAAATACAGGAAAGTAATCAAAAAATCAAATGTCTGTTTATCAAACGTATATAATTTATATATGTTCCTTTCCCAGTTTATACATAAGTGGCACATCCACCTTGGTCAAACTTGGTGGAATTTTATCCCAAATTGTTGGTATATTACATATCATAATATAATTCCTTTGTGATGTCTACCTACTATCCGTCCATGGATTTAGCTGGATTGTGGTGGCCTTACATTTACAGCATTCATTTCTAGTCCTATGAAACGTTATTATTAACTGAGGTGATATAACAGGATGTGCTTTGCTAGAGAACATACGTACAATACCTACAGAAGAGTGCCCTGGGGGCCTGGGCCCAGGCTGCCTTCTCAGCCTTGTTATTACTCTGGAAAACTGTCCTTAAATGGTTGAGTTGATGGTGATAGGTCATTAGTTGTTGATGTCCCTTAGGCATCCTAGTTTGGCTGATTTTGGTATTAAAACAGTCCAGAATCTCTTCACTGTGTCTGTTATCATTCCTGATGCCAGCCATAGATTGAAAATTTCCATGGTCTGGGAATATTTGGGGTCTATTTTACTAAGGTCCCTCAAAGTAATCCCCTCTGGCCCTGGAGCAGAGCTCTTACTCATCTCTTTGATGTTTTTGGAAAATTTTTTAGCTATGTTTATGGTTCAGAAGGCATTTTCAGCTTGGCCAATCAGTTGTAATCCACCTAGGCCTTTAACCATTCCATGTGACTCCCATCTTCATTTGAAGACAGAATGTACTTCATCAGGTGGTATTTCACATTTCACAGAGTCTATGTCATCCACAATGATTCCTCCTAATTTCCCCCATGCAAGCAGAATAGCCACTGGTGAGGTAGCTATTGGCCCATTTTGAAGGCCTTCTTCTTCATCCACTCTATCTATATATTACACCAAGAGTGACTCCAAATTATACAAGAACTTGAAAAAATTAATTATTGTCATAGAGTATTTCTCATTATTTACTTCCATGTTGTATCAACAGCTAAAGACCAATATCATACAACTGACCTTAATAAAATTATTCTTTCCCGATTTAGTGTATTGTTCTAAGTATGTATATTCAAAGATAATATCCAGTTTTTTCATGAACTCCTTAAAAATGCCTTCTGATATCATACTTCCCATATAGCATTTTATTTTAAGTTTAACTTCAAACTGGACATTAAGTTTGATATTAAGGGGTGGTTCTAGAAATGAGAAATAATTTTAAAAAGCCACCACATACAAACTGTAAGACTGATTCTATGAAAGGCCTAGATGGAACTAAGGCTGTGAAAGAATTTTCTTTGTAAGCATTATAGAATTCCTCAGATTAAATTATCCAGGCTAATTAGACAAAAATCCAGCCATTAAATGATCTTACACATCCAATGTTACTTAAGGTTTCCTGAACAATTGTTAAAGTTATTAATACATGAGGTATTCAGGAAAAATGAGGGTTTTTTCTTATATTAACTATATAAATATTCAAAATATAATACAATTGAAACAGGAATTAGTTGTTTGATCAGTATGCAAGTCCTAATTAAGTAAGTATCGTTGTTTAAGTGGGTTTCATGCCTTCAGTATGAGAAAAGTTTAAGTGTGTATTTATAGACATTCAAATGACAAAAGCTTTATCTCCAGTACAGGAAAGCTGTGATGCTAAAAGCTTTTTAACAAATGTTTAAAAAGCGTATTAAGTTAAATATGCTTTAAATTAAGCAAAAACGTTGATGTTAACCTCAACAAAGATTAATCACATTGCTAAGGATTGTGTGATTCCCTTAAACTGTTGCTATGAGAACCTGCACAAATTTGTCAAAATTACAAACATCTACGAGATTTTTTAAAATGGATCTTTACATACTGCACAGCAAACAGATCTTCTAGTGCATGAAAACTAGCTTAGATTTTAAAAATTTCAGTCAGAATTCAGGTTTTGAGATCTTCATATTCTAATATTTTCAAGATTAAATTCATATATGGTCCTAAAATTTCCTTCTAGATTATCCATATATATTTACTAGTTGAAGATATAAAAGTCTTAAGTTTCTGCAAACTTTAATCCGGTAAATATTCAGTAATAGACCATTTGGAAAAGAAAACTGCTTTCAGCAGAGGAATGTGAGGTAATAATATACACAATATGAGTTCAGAGTTTAAAACTAAAGGTTTATTTATATGCAGGCAAGAGCTGCTGTGATCCTAACACATTTAAATTAAAGGCTGAAGACTTAGAAATATTGTAAACTAAACTAAAAAAAAGGCAAACAGACACACAAATCAAAAGCAAAAAAAGAAATTTCATATTTTTGTCAGATAAAATCTCTGAATTCAGACAGGAACCCAGACTGCTGTCTGTGTTGTTCTGGGCTATTTAGAATTAGTGGATGCAAATACCATCAGCAGACTTTACTGCCTGGACTTCTTGAACTTCCACACTTGCATGGCCAAAAAGCAGATGTAAATATTTTAGGAGTCATCCAAAATGATCAGAGGAATTTTTACTTTTTAAAAAAATAAATAATTAATAAGCAAAATATATTTCAATTCCATAAGGGTCGTGGATAGGGGACTTACACTTTTATCTCTTTTGCTATATTTTTGAAAGGAAATGAAAGAAAATCAGTAGCAATTAGGAGGAATATTGCTCTCAATTACATCAATATGAAATAAGTGCAACTGTGTTGATACCAGAATTGTTTGTCAAACTTTCATGGGTTTCACTGTGAGCACACCTGGACTAATTTTCTTTACTGTATTATCATTAAAGGCAACCACACAGTGTCTTGAATGTGGACACAGACAAATATTTATTGTGAGCTGATTTACCTCACATTTGAAAGTACTGATTTGCAGAAGTGCGTGTGTATTGATAGCAGCTCTGAGATAATATATTTCAAATTATTGATTTTTTTAGGAAAAAAAAAACCCTGCAAGTTTTCTTTCAAAGTTCTTTGATTTCCTTTTATGCATTTAATTGATTTTTATAGAAACTATTTTTTTATTTTTAGAATAGTGATATTCAAGATGGCATGTGCAGCCTTCCAAATGCCCGGCTAGGAATTTGAACAGGCGTTTATGCACAGAATTCTCAAATAATCCTCTCTAAACTCTTTGCTTCTATTCACACATGTAAGGGATGAATTAACTGTCATCAATAGTTTTCAAACAACCCATAAGTAGAAAAATGATTTAATGTAGAATCCACTGAATCATTGAAAATAAAACTATTAAAAATAAAAATTTAAATTATTAAAAAAGTATTCATCTGATCAGATACTTTATGGTCAAATAAATTTTCCAATCCTTTTCCTGTAATGCTGATAACATCCAAATTCCTCTCTGTAGTATTCTACCATTTCAAGTAGAAAAGAATGAAATGAATGCAGTTGACTGGAAAAACACATTGAATGAGGAAAAACTCTGAGCTGCTGAATAAAGATATTGGAAACTAAAGTGGCTAGGAAGCTAACCTGGCAGACAAAATGACCTGATTTTAAGAGTCTAAGTTACTCAGATAGGTCATCCAATCAAGACTTAAAATCTGAGGTTGCTTTATTTTCTTAGTTATTCCCAGATCCTTGAAAGTGGCTGATCAGGTCTATGGAATGTGAGGCACCGCATATGAATACACCAAATGTCACAGCTCACTCTCTGGAGGTTCATGAAGCTTCTGAGCTCAGGGAACTAACATTTGTCATACAGGAATAGTATGACTTTGCTTACACTTGGTCATTCACACCCTAATGGAAGAAATCACTTTTGAAGTATGGAAGATACCAAATATAAGGGAATCATTATCAAGGAGCTTTAGTAGACAATTGTGAAAAAACTTTGCTGACGGAGGAATTCAATGAAAACCATGGAATAAAAAATTTCAACAAACTACTCCCGTATTCAAGACTAAGTTCTTTGACCCGGGAAAATTTCTACAGCATGCAAAAGAGGCAGATACTACATTAAAAGAACCAATAACTTAATTCACTCCAAGCAGTGCTGTGATGTCTTCAATGAAACAGTACAAGAGTACATCCATGCCGGTCAGAGTATTTGATCTTGGCAAGCAAACCGTCTGGTTAGTCTTCTCACAAGTATCAGACTATCTTCATCAGCATGAAATTCAGTGAGTGAAAAAGAATATCCAAGGGTATTATTTGTTAAAGCTAATGGCCTTGGTGTAGATGTCATTGCCTGTGAGTTCAAGCTCTAAGCACATGAGACAAGATATTCCAAGTCTCTGAGGAGCATGAGCTCATATTAACATGAACTATTCACCCAAACTTTTTGTTATTGCTACTGACGACAAAGAGATTAAGTTAGAACATGAATACTAAAGTTGCACCTATATTTTACTAGGTCGTCGTCCAAAGTCTACATGTGAGGCAGGGCATTTGTAAATATACTTTCTTAACAAGTTTGGAATCCTGCTAATGTTGGGTAAAATTATATAACTTTGCTTACATAATGTCTCTGTTGACATATTGTCTCAGCTTGAAGGGAGACCCTCTTCAAGTCTCTCTTCCCTTCTGTTAGTAAATGTTGAGCAAGGGGAAATGGAAGGAGTTGAGTGTGATTCCTTCTTTGCAGATGATGGTCATAACATAAAAGTGAACACTCTTCTGCTTCGTTCTAGATTTTTTTCAGAGTACTTCCACTGAAAAAGAAGCACCAGAAAAATATGCAGTTTTGTTGAAGCCAAAGTGATTTTTGGAAATATACAGGATTTACATAAAGCTTTGAAAATATGAGCCTTTGGGCTGAAAGAGAGAAACATTAATATACCTATTTGCCATTACAAAATTGCTTTTCAGCATACTCAAAAGTTTTAATAAAAGTTCATACTCTGATATACACAGAGAAGTATTATAAGGGGACCACTAATCCTTGCTTTATCCACAGTGTTATAAACACGCCAGTCCATTTCAAGTGTGCTGAGACCATAAGAATCAGAAAAGATGAAGTGACATTGCTACAAGACCACACTTTATGTCAGGATGCTTGCAGTTCCTCTTCATGTCACATTTGGATCCAAATCCTTCCCCTTCAGCATTAAAATCCCACAGCTGCTTCACTGCAGCTCCTGTAGAGTGGTAGGGTAGGCATGTTCTCTCAGTAGCTTAGCAGGGAAGGAATTATTTTTGCACAACCAATTTGGATGAAAAAATATTCAAAACTGAGATGTCTACTACATAGCCTGACAAGAGGGAAAGTATTACATTTCCTTGAGAACGGAGAATTTGATCAGCTGCCTTCTCAGAAGGAACAAGAATGGTTTTAATTCTGCAATGTGCTGGATGCTTCTCCCTGCTGCGAAATGAGCTACCAAATCCCCATAAGACCAAAAATACAAATAGCTCCATGTATCTGTCTATATTATTGAACATGCCTGTTTCCATGTGTGAGAGAGCACCAGTTCCCCACCAGGGGCTTAAAACATATTAAGAATATAATTACAGCCCACCCTATCAGAGAAGTTGTTGTTTTTTTTTTTATTTTTGCTTTGCAAAAATAATCTCCACATCTGGATTAAAAAGTTCACTGTTGCTGATAGCATCACAAATTAAAAGTAAGTTACAAAAATTTAGTGGTTAAGTTACATTTTCTTGGATAGTTTCTGAACCACAGAAAGGCTCCCTGCAAAGAGACAAGCATCCAGACTTCAGACCTCCTGTGTGACAGCCCTCCATCACAAGGCAGCAGAGCCAGGATCCCTTTTTCTCTCTGCCCTAAATGGATATTGGATTCTCATCTGTGCAGTGAAATTATTTTAATTACTTTGATGTAAGAAATTGCAGATGATTTTACTGTGACTCAATTACTGTACCTCAAACAAGATTTGGAAAAGGGAAGGTTTTCAAGAGCAAAAGTCCTCAGCCCAGTAACCCAGAACAACAGAGAGAAGTTTAGCTGTTCATTAAAAGTAAAAATTAAAAAAATAAGGCAAACAATTGAAATACAGACTTTTAAATAGAATGTTTAAAGTATTTCTGCCTTTCCTTTTAGCTATGCAATTTCTTATATGGGGAAAAGTAACTTTTCAATGGTATTAATCTCAAATTTAAGAGCTAATTCTCCTGGAGTCATCGAAGAATCAAAATAATATCTAGCAGATTGTAGCCACTATTGAAGAATTTTAGGCTGGAACTCTCTGGTTGTTTTGATTGTTTTTTCAAGCATTGGTTGGCAGCCAGTGATTTTCAGTCCCTCTTTCAGCAGGAGGTGAAGATCTTGTGGAAGAAACTTAGAACCCCTTAATGAGATCCACAAAAGTGTGTTTCTCACTGAAACTACTTAAGTGAGTCATTATCTACCCCGATGAATAAAGTAATATGTGTGTTGCTGAAGTACAGGACTAGGAGTTGGAGTTAAAAGGATTAAGGTGAACATATATCATACCTTTCAGGACTTACCAAATAATTTGTGACTCTTTAAAGGGTTTTACAAGGTTAAACAAAAGCTGTACGCTATATTATTGCCTCAAACAATTACATTGCTCCTTTAGAAATGTTTATACTCCATGCCACTTTACGGTGTCATTGTCAAAAGAGGTGGAAGAAAGCAATCAATAGCTGTTAGAAACTACAGAGCATAAAAGCCTGAGGAAAATAAAGTTCACAGGTGCATTGACTGCAACACTGTTGCCGTAACAATGTGGGGTTTAGTCAGTGCTGAAGACTTTTAAAACAGAATTTTAGGGAAAAAAAATCACATTTTCTACTGACTGTGACATTTTAAAAAGGCTTTCCTCATATGCTAGTTGACACTTCTAAGACCTTTTACGAATTTCTTTTACTACAACTTCACATACGCTTCCTTCAAGTCTTTTTTAATGACATAAAATTCTTGCCTGATGCAGAGGAATGCCTAGGATATTTTTTCTTTTGTTATTTTTACTTGTTCATGACCAAGTATCCTGTGAGCTATTAGATGACTAGTTTTGATGAGATTAGATGATATTATATCTTCAGCAGTCTCTGGTGGGGAAGTGTGTCTTTTCAGCTCCTCCTCCTGTGGAAGACAATCAGTCTTACCATAGCAGGAGGTAAGAATCCTTTTATACGAATAGTGGACATTACTTCTCTCATGTCTGTCTCTGACACGTCGTCACGAAAGACTCCATGTGTATGTCAGCTCTATGCAGAACTAAAAACTAACCTGACCACAAGAAAATTCTTGTCCTAAAGCCACAATGGATCACAGGTTTGGTTGTATCCTAAGGCAGTGATGCTTGTGCCTTATATGTTTTATTCTTGTGCCCTTACCTCTTGATGTTCCTTTGCACCAGGAAAAGAAACTAAATAATACCTAAACCCACTGAGATTACTGACACCCACAGGTATCTAATCAGGAGAGAGAATAAAGCACACTGATTGCCTTCACTACTGACTGCAGACTATCAGCTATGTGAGTGCTGCACAGCATGCTGAAAAATGGGAGATAAGTTCAGCATTAATTACACCTGGAATGTGTCAGGAATTTTCATTCTTTTGTCAAAAGACCATTTTTGAAAAGGGAGTTGAAAATTACTGTTTTACTGTTAATGAAAAAATATCATTATACAAGGACCATAAAAGTTCTGTATTTATTTTTGATAATATTACCCACCTTTCACTGTTCTCTTTCTTCCCAGTCCCCTTTCTGTAGATTGTTTGTAAAGAAACTTCTGCAAAGAAAGGCTTAAGGAATCAGCAAATGAAAATTCTATTTGAAGATAAATAGGTGTTTATGAATTTTTAGGGACTGTAACTCATCTTTTTACTGGCTAGAGTGTCCACATGTAGCTGTGCCCAAGACACCTAACATCTGTGTCCTACCTCAGCTGAGGCTCTGAGCTCACATTGGCAAAGAATTTGTAAGTACTAAGTCACCACCAGCTCCGTAGAATCCAAACCTAGGGCTCTATGGTAACATATACTTATTGTGACCAGAATAGCCTTCAAAAACCATGTGTATATTCCATGAATATGCAGGTTTAGTGGGTTGAATATGGGTTTTCTTGGCAAGCTACTATTAAAATCCTCAATATCATGCCAACTGATTCTATTTCTGCAAAGAAACATGAAGACACCGATCTTGTCTCCATATATTCTGCAGATGAAAACATTTGATGTAATGATAATGTATTTTTTGATGCTGCCTGATGTCAACACAGTATTTGGATAACAAAACAGTCTAATTCTTACTAGTGCTGCACAACATTTTTCCCCCTTAGAATAAAAAAGATGGCGAGGCCTAAAGCAAGGCTTAGAAACAAGTATTTAAATATTCCAGCTCTAACCACACTGCTTATAAAAGGGGGTTTGAATAAAGAATCATCCTCTTCCCAGGAGCTGCTTTTAACTTTCAAATGAAGCATGACTAAATTCTAGCAAAGCAGATTTGATGTTTCCAATTAGCTCAGAGAGCTGAAAATAGTTGTGATGTTATCAGACGGTGGGTGTTTTGAATAGGAGCCACATCCTGACATAGCCTGTATGCTGGTTATAATTTCAGAAGAAACATAAAAATTACTTAATTACATAATTGTACACTCTGACTTTTTGTATTTTTATAAATTTTCCAAAGAATTTCTGGCCATAACCAAGCATCTGCATTTTATTGTTTGGTCATATTTTTGGCAGCCAATTTGTAGGTAATGAATAGTAATCCATCTTAAAACAGTAACCCTCCACAATATCTTTCACCCAGGGCCTGATCCAGATTTCCCTGGAAGAATGCCTGAAAAAAAAAAAACCAATATGAGTCTTTCCCGGTTTTGTGACTTTTTGTTAGTTTGTTGTAATGTGATTGCAAGCAACAATACCAGCTCAGGCCACTGTCTTCCAAAGCCTAACCTTTGCATCATGCACAATCACTGCTATTGCAGACAAGTGCTACAGGCCTGAGTCTTGCACTTTTCCTAGCATTGGAAAATGCAAACAGAAAATATTATGCTACTGATGAGTTATTCTCTCCTTAAAATATGTTTAATAAAATAAAAGATCACAACACAAGCTGTAATGTAAGAATCCTTTGTTCACATGCTGTATTATTATTACTACTGTATTATCATTGGCTCCAGCCTATGGGGTTTTTGCAATTATTGTTTCCTTGTAATCTCTGTTTATTTTTACAGCTAGTAAAAAACAGGCTCATCCAGGACATACAGCACGGATTAAACTGAACAGAGACTTTTTAGAGTAAATAAACTAGTTGTTTAGCTGTTGGAGTTTGGTCAATAAAAGGGCTCTTAGAGAGTGCAGAATGACTAGATAGCATTAACGTATTTTTGTGAATATTTTTTATCTTATTTTAACATAAGCATAGAGGACAAAATACAGAACACAGCTTCTCAGCAAAACACACACATTTTCCTGGTTTGCCTTCTCTGTAGAAAATACTAGAATGTTGTCATCTGGATATTTTGTGCTAACATATTTCTGATTTCTGCCACAGAAATCAGGTGGTGGCACTTTTTTTTTCAAGATTACACTATATCTAATAAGATTGTGTAGTGCAAGGAAAAAAATTAAATATTAATTTGACTCAAGTGGGAAAATCAGCACCTGCCATGAGTGTGCATGCCTTTAAATACACAGAACTCAGTAAAATATTTCTTCTCCCAAAGAGGAATTGCTCCAGAAATGGTAACAATAGCATAAGAAAGAAAATAGCTTTCCAGTAATGCTTCTGAAAATGCTTCTATTTCTAGTTAATTTCAGAAGTTAATTTGTTTTTTGGAGCCAAAAAAAACCCCTTACTTTGGGTGAAGAAATTACATGGAAATTAATAGTAAACACTGTTGGTTTTCAGACAGTTCTAGTTTTCACCACTAGTTTTTAGTCTTCAAGTATCAACATTATTTGTGACCTAATTGACATTATTTGCCAGGAAAATTTTCACTAAGTATTTTAGAAAAAGAGAGTACCTTTTCAAGGGCTGAATATGATATGGAAATTGGAATGTCATGGAATACATTTTTACCAGTGTCTTTTTTTCCAACATCTTGTTTTCCAACATCATTAGAGAAATATTGATATTTTTCTTTCTTTTTTTGGCTTTATGGGAAAAACCATAAAACCTGTGTTTTCTTCTAAGAAAATGTCAATGTCTTCTAAATGTGAAACCAGTTTCAGACAATAATTTAAAAAGAGACAGCCAGGCTGGATGGAGCTCTGAACAACCTGGTCTAGTGGGTGGCATCCCTGCCCACAGTGGAAGAGGGGCTGGAACCAGATGATCCTTATGGTCTCTTCCAACCCCAAACATTCTATTTTTGTATGAAATTAAATGCAAGGCTTCTCACCTGTTATACTGTATAGATGGAGCTGCTGCAGTCCTCACTAGTTTGTGGGGTTTGTTTCCTCTGAACTTGATAAAAAGCTTCTTGTTAAGGTCCGGTTATTAAAATTATTGAGGAATTCCTCAGCCTGAATTAAGGTGCAAACAAGACCATATGCCAGTGACGATAGTATGGGTTTTATTTAATAGCAAATATGAGGGAAATAAAAGGGGAGAGAAAGAAATAGGGAAAGAGGAGCTTGGGGAATGTGCAGGAGGAGAGAGTGAGGCGGAGACAGATTAGGTAGAAAGTATCACCACTCCCTGGATCTCAATGGCGTTCAGTTTATCCTCTTCTTCTAGTCTTCCTGATGGTGAAGGTCCCCCGAAAAGCACAGAATTCAATGGGATATGCTCAGGCCAGGTGGCAATGTCCAGGTTCCTTCCCCCAGCTGGTGGGGGTGGGGGGCCAGTCTCTTGCAACAGACTCTGGATCTGCTGTATCACGTGCAATCCTGCGGTACAAGGCCTCTGGGGGGCAGTTTGGGGGGTCTTTGATGGATTATGGCACCCCCTCATCTGCCTCTCATGTGGAAGTCCCATGGATGTGGCCTCTAGGGTTGGGGGTTTCACAGCTGGGCCAGTTTGTGTAAGGGACATGGCACTGTCTCCGACCAGAGGTTACAGCCAAAACCTCCTCCACCCCTCGTTTTCGGGGGGATGGGGGGAGGTGTGAGTCTATGTAAATCTGGCTTCTGTGGGCTGTGGTCTCCCCACCCCAAACTCAGCCAGAGATGACTCTCAGCACAGCTGCTGGGTTTGGTTCCCTTGNCTGTATCACGTGCAATCCTGCGGTACAAGGCCTCTGGGGGGCACTTTGGGGGGTCTTTGATGGATTATGGCACCCCCTCATCTGCCTCTCATGTGGAAGTCCCATGGATGTGGCCTCTAGGGTTGGGGGTTTCACAGCTGGGCCAGTTTGTGTAAGGGACATGGCACTGTCTCCGACCAGAGGTTACAGCCAAAACCTCCTCCACCCCTCGTTTTCGGGGGGATGGGGGGAGGTGTGAGTCTATGTAAATCTGGCTTCTGTGGGCTGTGGTCTCCCCACCCCAAACTCAGCCAGAGATGACTCTCAGCACAGCTGCTGGGTTTGGTTCCCTTGTGGACGCATTCCTTTCCCCCAGCCTTGTTTGTTTTTTCCTAGGCCTGAGTAATTGAAGAATGGGTTTCCATTTATCTAATCTTCAGTCCAAAGTTCCAGTCAGACATCCTTTAGGGAGGGGTGGTCTTCTTCACACAGTTTAAAATTTTATATCAGTGTTTGAGGCATGAGCTATTCCAGTCTCGGACACTTCTCCTTCTCCCTGGGAAAAGCCCATTGTGAAGATGATGAAGTCCAGCCCCTTTGAGCTGAGGCACTCCTTGTAATATGGCAGATCTATCTGCACCTATTGTACTACAGCTGTGTGCAAATTTCTTCCTTACACTAGCTAGAAGGACAGAAAAGCAAAAAGCCTCACCTGTGTAGTAAATAGGGTATTAAGGAATGGAGCTTAGCTTTGCTTGGAAGGTGGCTTTGTTAAATGAAACAGCAAGTTGAGAAGTCTGAAAGGAAAAATATAAAAAGATAATCCAGAAGCCACCATTCTCCATTCCTCATGCACACATCACCATCAGTACCTCCAGGTCTGATTTTGTTTCTTCTCAAGAAGGAAATATTTATCAGACAGTTCATGCAGTGATTAACAACAAAACAACCCTGAACCATGCACTGCAACTGTTGGAGCTCCAGGTATACCCACACACCCATTCTGAAAATGGAGACAATCACATTTAATTGCTTCCATGCATAGTTGGATCACAGATGTGACAGGCACTGTGCCTGACCACAAATTATTAAAGAAAAATATTAGCTGGTATAAGTCTTGTTTATGAAAGAGTGCCAGTGGAAAAAGTCACAGGATCCTAGTCTCCAGCTACTATACAGATGCCAAGGAAAAGCATATCAACAAGGGCTGAAGTTTATAAAAACCACGCTGTGCTTTTTGGAATAAAAAAGGTTCCTGACTGCATTAACTTATATTGCTGTTGTTTTGAGAGTAAATAACATGCAGACATCCAGCTAGCTAATTGGCTGCTGGAATTTTCATTTGGAATAATTTACAAAATCATGACATAAGAATTATGCAAAGATTGGCCTTCCAAGAGCATAATTTCACACTATGTCCCTATCTAAACCAAATACCATTTGGGCAGACATTGTCCATTTTTTTGCTCATTTGACACCAGGCTAAAGATGTTGATTGCTCAGAGTTGGGCTGGGCCTGATAGTCACCGACCCTTCCTGGCCTCTGCAGGTTCATGTCACCCCAGCAGGAGCCTTCAGTAATGAGTGTCCTGCAGGAGAATGATCCAGCTACAGCAGGCATCTAGGATACCACCTCAGGCACATTGCTGACAGGTACCATAATACACTTCCCGTTTGGACCTAGATAATCTCTAATCTCCCTTCCAACCAAACAACTCTGTTGATTCTGTGATTCTTTGAATGTTGAAGGCCTCCATATAGCAGATGGAGTAAAGCAAAGATGGAGTATAGTAGAAAGTTTCTGGCTTGAACCACATCTTAACTCTGTCTTTGAAGGGACTGATTGACCCGTGACAAAATTACACTTGTGAAGGAGTAAACACACAGTGGTGAAGTGATCAGGGAAGGATGCTGGCATGAACCGTAGCCAACTTATTAGATAGTTGAATTACATCCTTTGAGTCCTAGTGGAGAAAAACTAGTACATAACCCTGAGTGAGATGCTAAGCAAAGGCATATACCTGACCTCCTGCTTTTCTCTTCAGTTTAGCCTTTTTGCTAGCTTAGTCTGCTTCTAAATTGCTCCCTGTTAGGTGCACAAGAACTGTAGTGGCTTATGCACATGTATACTTGCTCAATCTATCTTTTTTTTTACCATCCAGACAGCTAAAAATGGCTGTTTTCACCTTTTTAGACTTTTGTGGATTTAAGTGGAAAAATTTGTGTTTACAGCTATTATTTATCTCAAGTGCCACTGACTCAGATGAAGGGAGGCAATAAGAGTCTTGTCTGTCTCCCCCATTGTCTGCACTAAATCTTGATGGAGCTTGATGGAGCTGTTGCAAGAGGGACACAGGCAGGGATATTCACCTCCCCCAAAAAATCCAATCTACAGTCTCTACCTGTCATTTCTATATCTTTTTGCAAAGATCTTGATTTACAGCCTAAAACTGAAGACATAAATTCTTCAGCCATGAACCCGCCACTAATTCTGTCAACATGTTGCTCTGCTTGAGAGATTCAAAAAGTGCTTTTCTTTCCATAACCTGTGCCCTTTACTAAGCCAGCAGGAGACTATTTCTCAGTAAGGTAGAGAACACTTAGTGTCCACTTCCAGGTTCCACAAACTTCCTCTCTATCTGCTCTTAGTATACCTACAAGTAGCTGGCAAAGGGAACGACCTGTCAGATTACTGAGTCCACTTCCTTACAAGAATAGGGCACAGTCCCGTGGGAGATAATGTATCAGATATTAAAGTGATTTCACTTGACCTAATATCTATTGTACACGACAGCTCTATGCATTTGTGTATTTAGCCACGTTGCAGTAAATAGACAAAACCTGTGTGGCGAGCCCACATTCCTTGTCTGGTTTAGGGCAATGAATCCCACAAACTGACCCCATTTGTAGCAGCTTTGATTTTCAGGTAATTCAGGATACAGGAAATCCAAACAAGGACTCTCACAGAGGGATGGTTTCAAAAAGCTCCCAAAAGCATCAGTAGAGCCCCAGAGTTAAAATGTCATGTGTACATTGGAAAAAGCACTCTTTTAGCTTATAGTAGGTTGGACAGCATTATCCACATACGCAGGAACTTAATACCAGGCAAGGGGCATCCTCTATTAAATCCTGCCATAGCATATTAAATAAAAAGCCTATTTAGAAATAAATTAACAACAAAATGTAGTGAATTAAAAGCCACAATGGAGGAAAATAATTTAAGGAATGGAATAACGAGAACAATTTTCAACCATGAAATGTTTTTATCTTCTGATAACTTGCAAACGGTAAAGCCATGAATTTATGCATAAGATACAATACACAACAAAGAGATAATTCATATTCAAATCTCATGGTCCTCCATCACACATCCCTCTGTTTATATGTAGATAGTCTTATGAGAAAATGACACCAGGCACAACCAAAATTATGAGACAGCAAGTCAAGCCTGAAGATAATAATTACTTAGCTCACACAGGCACGGTGAAATTCTTCAGCTCACTGTCTTGGTGGCCTGCAGTGGCAAATGTATCATGTGAAAGTAGTAAATTAGAAGGATATTCTTTCCTTTTTTTTTTTTCTGAAACATTTAGTGAACTAATAACTGTTTGACAATTGCATGGCTGGTATTTCAGAGGAAAGGGGGAACATGAGGCTGACTGAGAACACCAAGAGCCCAAATCCATTTCCATTTACATTACTGTAAATCTTGAGCAAGTCCATTGGTTTTAGCTGAGTTGCTCTGGATATCAGTGGCATAAGGTAGGAGAAAAATGGATGAAAGGATCATATTTTACTATGGGAAGGCAGTTTCTTTCCAAAGAAAAGCACATTATATAAACTGCAAGGAATACTCAGTGTCCTAGTTAAAGGTAATGTGGTAAAATAAAGCAATGAAAAATTAATCTAATCTCATAAAATAAAAGCATTAGAAAAACTTATTTACAACATTTTCCCCTTGATAAAAGGGACTATTTATCATTTTGTCAAGATGCTTAGCTATTCAAGGACTTCGTTAGACTAGCCTATTGAGATATATTTAGCAGTTTACACAAGAAATGCCTTAGTTGTCTCTTCTTCCTGAGAAAAGTTTGACTATTTACAGTTTCATCAACACTCAGATTCTCCTTTTTTCCCCCTCAAAACAGTCAACAGAGCAATTAATTATGACATTTCTCTCAAGATGACTACAGGTTGGAAAGTGTGCAAAGCGTCTGTTTAATATAAAGATACATTTAAACTTCCTAATTGCTAGGATCATGATATACAATAGTCTTTTCTCATAGAAATTGTGATTAAATAGTCATAGGGTGTCTAAGAATAAAGTGCTTCTGGCACTTCTGTAAGAGAAATTTAACATCAAGAAGATTTTGTTCTAATGAGTCTTAAAGCAGCAACATGTTACTGTTAAGAAATGCCAATACATAATTCTGCCTTGGGATTTTTTAATGTGGATGTTTGTATGCATTCTCTAGATTTTTTTTTTCTTTAAAAGCGCCTTTCTCTTCCAGTCTCCAAAGTCACTTATAAAATTATAATAGTGTGTTTTCATTCCCATTAAAGCTGTAGTAATGCTTGTAACAGTTGACTCACTGTACTGGTCAAGCTCTTTGTAAATTACCAGCTAGGATATAGTGTATCTTTGCTCCTAAGTCTGATTTCACAATTTGCCTGATGTAAACCAAATGCCACATATTCACTGACTTTTAAACTAGATTAAACTCTCACAAGAAATGCAAGAGGACATTGAGAAGAAGTCCTTCTTTTTGAAAGAAAATAAAGGTCACCTTGTAAAATGGAGGGCTTCTTTCAGGATTTCCAGGTCTGCTCATGAACCAGAGATGTAGCAGATGAGTACGAGCAAGCGAACACTAAAATCATCTGCTGAGATGAATGCCAACAAAAAGAAATATTATAAGATATTAGGGTGTAAAAGATATAAAACATGATCATAGGAACACACAAAACCACGGACAATTCAAAAATCTGTACAAAAAGGAAATTCATCAACATGAAGTTAAGACAGTTATCTTAATTCACAAATCTTTTAACAGAACTTGCCTAAAGATATACTAACATAGAACCTGCATTTGGAGAGATTTTTTGGTATGAAAAAATTAATTTGAACTGGTTATTTTCATCTTTAAGATTTTGTGCAGGAAATTTGAATATGATTTTACAATTCTATATTCATGAAGATGGAAACTTGAGGAAAAAGATGCTAATGAGGAAAATTGCTGCAAAATAAAACACTCAGATTTGTGTAGTTTTTCTGGCCCATTAAGCTAGTATTATATTTTCAGATATCTATGGAAATTGTATCTCAGCTAAGTTTTCAATGAGAATTTTGGAACCCTGATGTAATAATAAAAGGCAGTTCAAATTAGTACTGTCTACTTAAAACCTTAATCCAAATGTTTCATCCTATTCTATAAAAAGTGTTAACTCACTAACATTCTGCTAATTACAGACTTTTTACTTATTCCATTTTTTTGCATGTTTGCCTCAAAAATACCTATCAAGTAGTTTCAAAATATGACTAATATCTCTTACAGACTTATATTTACAGAATAATTTAAAGATGACAAGCCTACTATTTAATAATAATATGTCATAATGAAGAAAACCTTCCCAAGACAGTTCAAGAAACCCAGTTCAGTTCTTTAATTCATATTATAATAAATGCTTAATAAATATGAGGAGGTAATGCAAAAGTAGTATTTGATTTATTTCATTTCTTTCTTCTGTTCATAAATTATCTGCAAACAGAACACATTATTCTTCAGTTATTGAATTATTTGAATTACAGATTTATTCCTCAAAAATATACTGATAATTTATTAGATATCTAACAACTCTGAGATAGTTTATTTTGAATATTTAATTTAAAAACTAGGTTATTTATATTAGCTACACAGCTCATTTTTGTTCTTAAACTAGATAAGCTTGACTATTAAATCTCAGGTGTCTGATGCAAATTATTTTGATTACAATTCAGTGAGTTTTCTTCAAAGACAATTATTCACTAGAATAATTTACAGAGCATGAAAAAAAGTAATATTTGTGTCAAAGTCTAAAATTTCCATAAGATTCCACAGCTCCTAAGTCCTTAGTTAATACTTGCTGCATAGGAAGGGATAGAACTATTTCTTTAGTGTCTAAGTTAACTCTGCAGATCTCGCTAATATGCACTAGCAATACACCTGGCAGGGCACAGACACGCAGCTAAAGAGGTGTGAGTTACAGCAATCAGCTAAAGCCAGGAGCCACAAGGGCTGAATAAAAGTCTGTTCAAGCAGATGTGCATACAACGAGGTCTCAAACCCAGGTGTTGTTAACTCGTTATGTTGCTTAAATGAGTAAGAAAATAGAAAAAAAGAAAAGCATAATTTCTTGTCTCCCCTTATGTTCTCTCCCAATCAAGGCAGGAAAGTCTAACAGGCTTTTTTTTCCTCTGCAAGTAGACTACCCATTTTGAAGGAAAAATTCTCAGACTGCACTGCACTTCCTTATCTGCTGTGAGGATCTCCTCTGCACTCCTGCTCTCCTTGGAATCCCAATGATGGCAGCGCCAGATCTGCATGCAGAGCAAACACAGAATAAGCATCTGGGACCCATCCTGTGGGTAATTAAAAGAAATCCTAGTTCCTTACAGGAGATGATTCAATAAAATTTATCAATTTCAGTGATTTAACTGTTCACGGCCACTACTGTAGAGAACAATTTATTAACAAAGGTTACAAAAATTATCAAAGCTCACTTAACCAATATTATTGTTTCAATACTTAGAATTCAGGCAAGCCCTACAATAACCATTTTTAAGGCCTAACCAAACAATACATCAAAGAACTCCAATTCTACTTCCTGTACATCCTCTATAAATTACTGGTATCACAGGAAAAGTAAAAAATTCTGAAGGAAGTAATTCTGCAGTCATCCTTTGAGACTATGTTATGGAAATCACTTAGTTCCCCCAAGTTGCACAGAATTTCATTTAGTTTTGGTGGTGTGTTATTTTTGTTTTGTTACTGTACATCCAAGATTCATTCAAAATTAACTTTCAAGACCCTTATAAGTGCCATTTTTAAGGTTTTGTGAATTGGTATGACAAAGGTAATGGAAGCTTATTGTGGTTTCATAGTGATAAATGCTCTGGAGGGAATTTTCATGTCATAGATTTAACAGGTCTATGTCATTTTTTTAGCATGCTTTTCCACTGACAAGAAAGTTTCTGCTATTTTCAGTTTAATTGGAATTTGAGTCAATATGATTTTTTGGGGAGGTTTTGATAACAAGCTCTGGTAGCAGAAAGAGCAGACAGGCAAATCATTTTTCTGCAACATAAATTAATGTAGCTTAATGTTACAGACATAAGTGTTGCTTACTTGAAAAGCAAAACAGTGTTTACTTGAAGGTTTTCTGAAACACCACAGTGGGGTATTGTTTGTTGTGTTCCACTAGTTTCCATAAAATCTATGATGACAGAAAAGTGCTGGGGCTCTGATGGAATCCTCTGGTCTGATATTCATTAACTATACTTGAATCTCAATCATCTGCAGTCTTGTCTAACTGTGGGCCCAGGTCTTTTGTTCCTCTAGCACACTGTGTACATCTTGTGTGGTTCTTTAGCAGTGAAGATCTCCTATTTTTTTTGTGTCTATGATGAGTCAAGACCTTAATTTTCTACCCTATTTCCATACTTTTCAACAGTCTACAGTCAGAGCAGCATCGAACTTATTTATCTATTTTTTAAGTTGTTCTGGAATATGAAGCAGCAAGTCACACAAAACTCAGGCTATTAGGAAATTAACTAAATATATTGGAAGCGCAAATAACTAAAATATGCATGCATCTACCTAGATAAGAACAGTGGTTCACCTATATGTTCTCTGTCTTATTTTCCTTTTCTTTCTGAACTTCAGAATTCAGGTAATTTTCTTCTAAGGAATCCTACTGCACATAGCTTCCCTTTGAGCAGAGAGTCCCATCAGGCTGTATCTCCTGCATTTGAAGTAGTTAGCAAAAAAATCTTTTCTTTTCTAGCCTGTACTGAAATGTTCCACAGAGCAGCGTGACTTTTCCTATTAGAAAAATACAGTCTCTTAATCAAAATATAGTTATAATTACATTGATTTTGCACTTTAACTCCATGCAGCTAGCAGAAACAAAATAAACCAGAAAGAGACATGTACTAAACATCTCTTTTTGTCAGTCTATTCGCTCTTTGGAACCAGAAGTGTGACTCATCAGAAAGGTGGCCAAGATGTGCTCTTACAGTGATACTGGCAGAATAGAACACCACCCTGAAATGAATGAGTTATTACACAATATGTGACAAAGGTGTGTTAAAATAACCAAGCTGAATTCAGTCACTGCGTTTCAATTTCCTGCAAGTATTGGTGGAAGTACTGTCATTTACTATTACTATTAATAACAATCATAAAGTCCCAAGTGATATCAAGGCCATATTGTGCTAAAAGATACATATCTGTGTATAGTTAACAACTCTTGATTCTTGTCCAAAATTTGCTATAAAGTAAATAAATAAATAACATGGACAAAACTCGGGTGGTCAGAAATTTATTTGCAGTAGTTCACACATTTGATGAAGTCCTGAGAAATTGTATCTCAAATAATTGAATTCAATACCCGTTCCTATACATAGTAGGAAATATTGATTTTTGAATTCTGCAGCATTTTTTTAAACATGAGATTAAATTTTCTGACAATCCAAAGGAAATATAATTTTTTATACTCTATATGGCTTTTATAAGTATAAGGTTTTATTACAATTAACGAGGCATTCATGAGTGTTCCATGGATGAAGAGAACTGAGTATATGGGTGGCAATTTTCCATGCATATCACAGGGAAGAATTTTGTCTTGTTTTTTACAAAAGGTTTAATACAGTTCTGCCTCCATTATGGACTTTTGGTCATTATTTGGGAGAGACTATTTACAAGAGCATGTCATAACAGGACAATGGGGAATGGTTTCACACAGAAAGAGGGTAGGTTTCGATTGGGTATCCAGAAGAAATTCTTTACTCTGGGGGTGGTGAGGCACTGGAACAAGAGATGCTCAGATGAGTTCTGGATGCCCCATCCCTGGTAGTGCTCAAGGCCAGGCTGAATAAGGCTTTGGGAAACCTGTTCTAGTGAAAGGTGTCCTTGCCCATGGCAGGAGGGTTAGAGCTAGATGATCTTTAAAGTCCCTTCCAACCCCAACCATTCTATGATTCTATGCCTGATTTTAAATGTCCACAGCATCTCAAAATTCTCTGCAAAACAAAATCCTTCCCCCGATGACTTTATAACATCATACATTACCTCCAGTACGAAAGGTATGAAGACATAATCACTGTCGGCATCAGCAAAAGAAAACTGACAAAAATATTAATAAGCATTTGAAGCAAAATGGAAACATATGAAATCTGAGCAGTTGGGAAGAAGACAATGGGCATGTGAAGGCAAGAAGGCAAAAAATACCATAATCTAAAGGATAATTTTCCAATGTGTATATAAAGAAATCCTGGGGGGGGAAAAATGAAGGTAATATATATTTATTGCTAAAATTGTGTTGGCTCTCATGGCAGAGTAACAGCTTGGATTCCAGTGTACAGCATGACAAAACATATGTTGTAGTAAAAGTAGCTGAAGATGGTGATCTTAGATGTAGCATTTTGGGCAAACAGAAAGCTGGAGAAGTCGCATGAGTGGAAACCAGAAAAGCTAAAAGGTTAAAACCTTAAAAAGAGATAGTCTCCTCTAAGAAAGGAGAAGCAGGAATCGCAAACAGCAGTTTCAGAAGCAGGATTCAGAGGGAAACACAGTTTAATTATAATTTCTTCATGGGACAAAAGAAGATTCTACTTTAATGGAAGGATTTCTAAAGTTGCTGAGAACCCACCAAGTCCTGCTTATATCAATGAGAGTACCTGCACATTATGGACTTTTGAGAGTCAGGACACTTTTAATTTACTCCATTGACACTCAGAGAATAACCATTGACATCTCTTCCAGAAAATCTTGGACACAAATTTCACCTTAGGATCTGATTAAGAGAAGAAACCAAAAACTTACAGAGACAAAGAATGGGAGTGATGCAGCACTATTCAGTACAATTCTTATAGATGTTTGTCCTGGGTTTCATTTTTCTTAGGATGTGCATCCATTTTATGTTGTCTCAAAATCAAACTGATTATGTGAAATCTTTCTTATAGCAAAGAAAAATTTTACAACCCAGTAAGATGGTCAGAGATAAGAAAAATATTCTCTGAGTTTCAAGCCTACCAATCTTCCCGGGTTTGAACAAGTGTTAGCTTTCAAAAAATCAGCAATATCAATAAAATATTAACTAGATAAGTAATTTATATTAATAAAGATAAACCGTATTATAACTATTTATAGTTGTCTTGTGCCTGAAATATGTCAAATGAGTTGGTAATCTGTATTCAGATCATAATATAAAGCAAGCATATGTACCTATGCTTTGTTATTAGAAACCTCATCAAAGAGGCCGTGAATAGAAAGAAAATATTTCCTATTAATTCTGAAGGATTATCTCCTGGTAAATTTGGGCTTATCTCAGCCTCTCACTGTACTTGCTCTGAGCACTAAGAACTGTCACTCTTTGCATAAGTCACAGTTCACTTAATAATTTTCTTCAGCTTCTTCTACCTTACAGAAATAAGTTTACCATAGAAAATGTTTTTGCAAATTTTGGATCTTGAATTTAACTGGCCTGAGAAATACCTGGTTACTTTAACAAATTAGAATCTTGATCACAGCTGCATACAGCAGTGAGGTTCTCTTGGTGTCATGCTGATGTCTTATCCCCATCTCTATGAAGAAGTAAGGAAAGAAGGGAGGATAAATTTAATTAATAACATTGTCAGCATCCCACTTTTTTTGCTTAAAAAAGGCTAGTTTTGCTTGACCCTCCACTCTGGCAGGCAATATTTCTGTTTCTATGTATTTTTCATTCCTTCCACCGGTTCTGAGAGCAAAGAGGAAGCTTAGCTGCACAATATAAATATGTAACATGAAAGCTATGCAACCTGTCTGAGAATATTCCAGTGTTTAATGACAGTTTTCAGAATGTAAGGCTTGGAGATTTCAGATAGCATGCATACTTTGGCCAGTGAAATATATCCATACTTCCACTGTATCTATTTGAATATTTCAGTATTTTAAACTATTCCCATTCACTCAAGGCTAACCAGAGCCTGAGATCTCAGAGTAAGTGCTACTCACAAATCTTGTTTTGGAGGCACAAAGGAATAAAATCAGAAAAAGAGCCTGTGTGAGAAGTCTTTCCCAAATATCAACCTTATTCTATTGAGGAGACAATGCTGTCAAAGCCAAAAACTGCCCTACTTTTCAAAATGCTTTGGAAAAACAGCACACAAAAAAAATACTTACTAAATAAAACACTCCTACATGGTGTAAAATTAAAGCAGGTGAACAAAGTCCTTTCTTCAGTGTGCAAGATCATTAGGAGAGTCACAGTTTCTTATTGGCTTCTCAGATCAGATCAAGATCTTTAGACAATAAGGGCTCAGAAAGACTAATTGTGCCTATAGTCAAAGCTCTGCCACATCAAATACAAGGGATTTGTGTTACCTTTAACACTGAGTGTGGACTGAAGTTTTCTGCATTCTTCAATTTAATAAAAAACAGGAAAGTATTTTAAGTCAGTTTCTGAGGAATGGCAGAGAGAAGTAGAAACATGCAGCATGATTTTGATGCTGAGAAATAATATCTTGAATCAGACCTCTAGAGCTTTGTTATGCACTTAGTCTCCATATACTCAAAACGGGAAGTGAGACGCTGGAACAAGCTGCCCAGGGAAGTCATGGGTGTTCCATCCCTGTAAGTCTTGAAGGCCAGATTGGATGGGACTTTGAGCAACCCAGTCTAGTGGAATGTGCCCATCCCCATGGTAGAGGGCTGGAACCTGATGTTCTTTAAGGTCTTTTACAGCCAAAAACATTCTATGATACTATGAAAATTTTTTAAGTATATTTTGCTGCTAAATAGCACACCTTCTGTGACCTTTTTTTTTCCAAGGAGAAATATGCACACTTCTTTACTCTGATGAGTGTTGAGATGAAATGGTTGAGTTGTTGTACGTTTTAAAGCCTAAATCCTCGCTTCTATCAACCTCAGTAGTATGAGATGGAAAAAAATGGCAGAAAAGAAATGAAGGAGGGTTATTTCATTTGACCTTTTTAATACGGGAGAGTCACAGTGCAACCACTGCAACACCATGCAAATTAAAGTAGCTCCCATGCCCTCAGTGCCACCTTTACATGGCGGAAAGTTTTAAGGACACATTTGTGGTTTGATTTGGTGCTCCACTTCACCTCATTTCTGCCCACTCTGAAATACAAAGCATGAGAATCTTTCCTTTGAGTCAGGGTAAAGAATGGACATGAGGTAAACTGGTTTGGAGTTCATCTGTCTTTCTGCTCCAAAGGCATGATGGTATTTATTGGAGATAATTCTTGCATTCTTCTGAGACATGAGGAAGTACTTCTCTGCACTTTTAACACTGGAAGAGATCTGGCCAAGTGCAGTCAATTAATTTGAGTATTTTTTTTTATCTACAGTGGAAATTTGAAGAACTGTTTCTATAACTAAGGTCATGAAGATGGAAGAGATTCTCATTTCATCAAGGATTATCTATTGAAATCAAAGGTGAACTAATTAAAATTATTATAAATCATCAGGTTAAATAATTTTGCATTTAGAATGTAGCCACCGTTATCTTTACTTCATGACAGTCTGTTTTAATAGTAGACTACCAAGCAAAAATTGTACTGAATGCATAATCTGACCCGTCAGAGCTGAAAGAATTTGTGTCCAAAAATAATTCATAACAGGACTACATATATCAGGAACTAGATATATTATGCACAACCTAAAAGAGATACAGAAATTATGCTATACTCCTTTTAGCTTGTAATTTAGCTGCAGCATTAGAATAATTGCAATATTCCAAAATTACTAAAAGATACCATAGATGTCGTAAGCTAAAATATATGTTCACACCATTTTGTCCTGAGGACACATATGACTGATATAAATACCTGACTTCATTGCTTACTATTTTTACATTTCTAGGGCATGAGCTAAAACCATAGGGATATCACAAAACCACTAGATCAGTAAACATAGGGTTAATTGAATGCTATTTCACTGGAAAATAACACAAAATTCTATAGCATAAATATCTAATATTTAAATACTAGATCTTCAGAAGTTTATTAAATATATTTTTAAATACTTCAAAGTGTGAAATACTTTGAAAAACCCTCATATTTGAAAAACCCAAATAATCAGAATTTCAAAAAATATTTACAATTATAGGTCTCAATCAAATACCTTTATATCAAAAGGAAGGAAGGAGATCAGATAGATAGAAAGCAATAAATCCAATAATGTTCACGTGGATCTTGGTTTGGATTTTATCTGTACCAGCACCTCTATCAAGGGCTGGAATATTTCTATCTAACGTGGAAGGATTCAAATTATTTTTTTTTTTTTTTAAAGAAAAATACAGCAGAGAATATTTTTCCCTTTAACAATAACACACACAGAGACACTTATGAAGGGCTGGAGAGATGCAGATAGAAGGAATGCTGCAAATTTGTACACACTGATGGTGTACAAATTGAAAGCAGAAACCAAAGCAACTGAATTTTTGAGTAAATCAGTGGATTATGGAAAGCAGCCTGATAGCATTTTATAATTATAGTCTAATTGGCAAATAATTTGAAGTAATGTCTTAAAAACTACTTCTGAAGAAGAAAAAAAAACATCTTTGGAAAATACTGCGTTGAATGTATAGAAAATAACTCAGTAGGAGGTGTGAATTTAAAAACAGGCTGTTTTCAGAAGCTGTAAATAATCATTTTAATAATGTAGCATATCACATTGTTTATTTCACAGGGGTTTTTTGCAACTTCTTAACAGAATAAATTGCTATTGCAAAAAAGGGAATATAAGGCTTAGGTTTATCATACCATCATTTGATACTGAACGATCACAAAATTCCATCCAAAAGCATATCTGAATTTTGGGCTCCAGAAATTAATTTCTTCAGAAACATATAGTTTTTTCATTACAGGAAATTCCTTGCATTTTTTAATCATGGACAAAACACAAATCATCTTTTCACATCCCATGAGGTTCATGACACATTGTGGATACTGAAGATGATGACAGACTGCAGGAGAAGCAGTACTTAAAATCTGCTTCCTTTCTTCCCTGCTTTCCTTACTTGCAGACAGGGATGTTCAGAAGAAATTATTATTCTGAACAGTTCTTCTAAACAGACTTTATTAGCAACTTATTAAAATTAAAGGAAGAGTTAAACAGAGAGGAACAATTTCACCGAAATTTTTAGCCATTGCAATAGGGATTGGAACATCTTCTGGAGTAAGCAAGTAAGAAACAAAATCAGAACAGTAGTTAGGGAGGAAACACCAAAGAAATCCCATGTTATATCATTCCCAGTTTGGTAAAATAAAATATGAATAGTGTTAATTTGTTTTCAATAGCATACTGGCTAAAAAGGATTATATACTATTAACCGAGAAGCAGATTTTATTTATTGGTATATAGAGCCTTCAATGGAAGACTGACATGTGACTGCAGCTGCTGAAGATGATAATGAGTATATTTAGATAACTATTTAACAAGTTATAACATAGCCGTAAACGAGGGACAAGGGCAAATAGATTCTAAATACCTTTGTCTATAATGTGCTGCTGAAAATTAGGTTAGTAGAAGAGTCTGAGAAGCCACTGCTAGGGACAAAATGATGTCAAGGGTCTGTGTTCCCCACCAGGGAACCACAGAGCTAGGGACTGACCTCCCCCCTGCCCCTCCTGTGTGACCCACACAGCCTCGCTGTTTCCCAGCACACAGGCTGACAGAGCTGGGAGCAGCTCTAGACTCAGCTCATTCCTACTTCCTTAGCTTCCTTATTGCTGCCTAGCTTTCATGCTGCTGATTTACTTCCATACAGACATCTGGTTTAGGCATCTACGTAACCTTGGTCTGCTCTCACAGACCCACATCAGCCCCTGTATGGTCTTCAAGGTCACTCTTAAATCACAGCCCCCTACTTTCACAACTGTGTGCAAATTTTGCCAGCCTCTACTCACCTTAATTAATAAGAGGATTTTGGGTGTAAAACAATTAAGGAGGTCAGTGCTGTCATCACCGTTTTAGAGATAGGAAAACTAAGGCACAAGAATGCAGAGAAACTCTCCAGTGACACTCCAGAGAGCAGAACGTAGATGGTAATATACACCTGAAAATGCACAGAACTCTGCTTTGGTATTCTGACTATCCAAAACTATAGTTTAGACATGAAGAGGTCTGATACAATACTTTAACTTTGGAATGATAATTAGGTTTTAATCATTCATTAATTAAAAAAAGAGGTGTGCTATAAAAAATATTAGTAAAAATATCCTCTGAATTCCTAAGCCTGTGAATTTTAATTTCGTACATATTTATTCACTGCTGTTAAAGAATGAATAATAATTAACCAATTCTCTCTTTTTTTTTTTCTGTCTTTAAGTACAGCTTCATTTTAAAACCATCTGAGGTAATACTAGTGAAAGATGAAAGCTTCTGTATAACCATTAGTTAATAGAAGTGGAGGATGCTGAAAATCCTTAAGTGAAATGGAACATATGGAAAAATTATTTCTTTAACTGCTGATTCCCTGACTGTCAATTTCCTGTCCATGCATTGCCACAGAACATGTTCCTAAATTATGTCAGTCACCCCTCCTCTTCATTTTAAAGTTATGCTATAAGAAATGCTAATAGCAGCACAATGTCATACACCTGATTTCCCTCAGAGAAAACCAAATTTTGTGCCTCCTTTTTCATTAGTTTTATCTTGGCTTACACATCACAGAAGGACATCTAGCTTTGAATTCCAGGTATCATTTTAGGCAGTAAAAAACCAAGTTGTGATCAAATCTCTTTAACAGAGTGGAAAACAGAGACAAAAGGTGGAGGACTTTTTAAGAACAGCACACTTATAAAATACCTGTTGCTGGCTTTTGAGATTTCAGGATATTAAGGTGTGTTTTATCAGCAATGGGTGCTAAATCAGTGTTAAATCAAAACCATTAACAATTTCTGTTTAGAAGTATAGACTTGAAACAGAAATAGAAGGGAAGATTGCATGCATAATATTGAGAAATGACGAAAATTATTCTTAGTCAATTGGAAAGCCCAATCTCTCACTTATCCTACCACAATTCACCATTAAACCAGCCTATGGAAAGAACTGGGGTATAAATAAATTGGGTTTGGGACAGACAACAGGTAGAATTCCAGTAAACTGATGTTTTACAATTGATTAGCTGCTTCTAATCCCTGAGGTGCATGGCCCTTCATACCATACATCTTTCCTCCTTTGTTCTCGAACAATTCATTTTTATGTTTTTTAGCTTTAATTACGTTTCCTTTGAACCTGTGATATGACCTTCTCTAGAGAATATACTGGAAATTATTGGTATTTGGGGGAAAATTACTGATGTTGAAACAAGCCTTGAAAAAGCTGGCTCCCTTTTGGTTTCACCAAGTGTCTAGGCACTGGTACTCTCCTAAACAACTACTTTCTGTATTCCTTACACATGGCTGGTTTTGAGTATCAAAAACCAGTCACGCCTTTCTTTACTGATATTCAGTCTTATCCTAAACCAGGCCACATTTGCTAACTAGATGGGCGTAAAAGGCTTTACATAAAGTGGATTTTATTCAGCATATCTTTGTTTCTTGCTTCTGATGTCCCTGAAGACCCAATAACTACAAAGCAACCCTGAATAACAGGAATGTAGGAACAGATGTTATTTGGGCACTCTCACATAATAAAGACTTCCAAGAATCCCTGATGTCCAATTATCTAAACACTTATTCTTAAGTTTCTATCCACAGCATGATGAATTTAGTCTATTTTAGCTGAATACAGAAGGAAAGTATTTAGTGTGAAAGTGATGTCAATCAAAATGGACACATAAATGGACTGGGTAACACTATCTCACAAAGCACACATTACATAATCAAATGGGTAATTTAAATGAGATCAGTTTATCCTGTAATAATTACATAAGTACCATGTGTAAAGAGGGCAATTATTATCTCATTATTTTCAAATTATTTTGGATTATTTTGAATGCTGGAGCATTATCATATGTGTTATATTATTATAATAAAAATCTGTAATCTGTAGTCACACGGTATTTTTAAAAGATAATATTGGAATAAAAATAAAACCACAGTGACCCAGAATACAAAGACACTCCATTTTGATTTGGAAGATATTTGGTTTCATCAGCATTAGGTCCTGTGCAGGACTTCAACAGGCTTGGTTTGCAGTGTGTCAGAGGCGGTACATCCACCTTCAGTGACCCCAACAGACAGAATTTTTGTAGGTCCTTCCTTTTCTCATCTCAGCTACTTACAGACACTTACTTCTTCATCTGCTCATGGAAGGGAAGATTATTCCAAGATACAGGATTGCACACAGTTAGATTTATATTATATACAAGACAAGGGGTTGATGTGTTCCATGCTTTTCTTTGTAATGTCACCTTCCCCTACATGATTCCCAAAAATGTAAACAAAATAAAAAAAACCTCTAAATGTAATTAAAACTTTTGAAATTCTTATTCTAAAATTAGAGGAGATGAACTGTGTTGTGTCATTCTTCTGAGAGAGAAAACACAGAATGTCTTCTATAACTGGATCATAATTAAGCAGAACTCAATGATCGCTCAAGACACTGGCACTTTTTTAAAAGTCATGGTCATAATGCCTGTACAAAGGATAGAGAAGGCCTAGGAAAGTTTAAATCACTGTAAACTTGCAGAACTACTTCTTTAAGTAATTAAAAACAACCTTTATTTTTTGATGAAAAACAATTAAATGTGGTGTTATAAATTAACACCCATTTTCCCTTCTGCTACTTGATGTTGCACAAATTAAAACATGGAGGAGCTATGGAAAGAATTGTTAAATTATTATTTTGAGGCTAATTCTATCTCTGTTTTTTAAATTTTCTGTGTTGTTTGGTTGTAACTGACAGATTGTACCAACAGGTCTTTCTTGACTATAACATATCAAAAAGCAACATGGACTACTGACTTGTACCTTCTTCATTAGCATCCTCTTTCTTTATTCAGGATAATTAGAACCCAAAATCTCTTGGAGGAATCAGAACCATTCTAATGCTGAAATTCCTCTTCTGTCTTAGCTTCTTAATATGCTGCTCTCACTAAGGGTACACTTCTAAGAGGAATTTATACACACAAAATCCTAATTCTATGGGGATTTTCCTTTGTAATATACATGACTCCAATACAAAGCAATATGGATTATTTTCTATACATTTGTATCTGCCAGGCATATGAAGTCCAAATAAGGACAAAGACAAGGGGGATAAAATCAAATACAAATAAATGATCTTTCATGAATGGAAAACAAAGAAGTTTTTAAACACAGAGCATGTACATTCAAATCACCTTGAAGCAAATCTAATATATGCAACAAGCACTGTTGAGACAGGGGAGGCACTAAAAAGGTAACATTTTTGTTTGAAGCAACTTTGAAGAATCTGGTCAAGAGTATCTGTTCGATTGTTTGCACATAAACCCGTTCATTTCCAGGCAGTTTGTCTCACCTTGTGCACAAGTTTTAATCATCTTTTGTATTAACAGAAAATGAAAACTTTTTTTTTCTCATAAGGTCTGGATTTTATAGGACACTTGCCTCCAAAATATGTCATAAATAATATTTTAATGGTGCAGGCCAGTAGGAGTGCCTTAGTGAGATTAAACTTTATTTTCCTCATTAGTGACATCTTTCACCTTTTACTTCAGAGTGGGCAACCCTGCAGCAAAGCAGAGCGCTAAACCCTGTTTTTAGAAACATGTGCTGAGGAACCTTTTGTAGCAATGCAAAACAAAATAATAATCTGTTCAATGTGCTCTACTGAGATTAATTTATTGCAAAGATCTACAGAAAGTGATCCAGTTAATCAGGCTAGACTTTGGGAAGCAAGTCACTGAGACTGATCCAGAATGCTTATGTCCAAGTACCAGCAAAACCTTGAAGCACCCAAGGCAAGTAGTTGGCTCTTTCCTATGGGCTAATATATTTATTTAGTTCCGCAGCAAAGCCTGGCTCACAAGGCTGCACATGTCCCAGTCAGACTTGAGAAACAGGATTCAAGGAACTGCTTAGTCATCCAGAGGCAGACAGAACATTTGTTCTCTCTTCATGAAGGTCATGGTAAACCCTTGACAGATTATCTAGATAGACTTTGTGCAGGAAAGACTCCAGACACAAGACACACAGTCCATTTTCCAGACACAGCAAGTCTAGATTTGGGATCTAGCTCTAACTTCACTCAGATAGGCTTGAGTGATCCCCTCAGGAGCTAGCTGCAATCATCACCTTACAGGGTGTCATGGGGAGTAAAAAAGGACTTTGCTTCTCATGAAGCTGAATCTTTAGGCAGCAAAAATTAGGCACAGGATCAGATTGTTTTCAGATGCATTTTTCCACCTTTACAAAACAAATATCTCTATGTTAAGTTCTGTATCTCTGTTTTACTTACGATGCTATAAAACATAATGAAAGATTTGTGTTAACTGCTGTATCAGATACCATTCACAATAAGTTTCTCTTTGGAGAACAGTGAAGATTTATACAAGTGACAACTGTAAAAATAGAAAATAAAACTGCGTAAAAGATTATGAGACTAGTTTTATCTGACTATGTTTTTGCAGTATGTTTTTTTTTATGAGTAGTCTATGATTGCATATAATTATATGAACGTAAATGAGGTCAGGATTATTAAAATATTCACTTTTTCTGAGTATTCTACTCATATAGCAAGTATCAGAATTCAAAGACAATGTGTACACACACAAGACTATTAGGAATTACTGTATAAAATCACTACAACTTAAGTGCACTCATTATGATTATAAACAGGCAAAACAAGAAAGTAAATGATACAAGGATCTTCTGCATCCAGGTTCTATAGAAACCCACCAATTTAAAATTCTACATTTAAATTAAAAATATGCTTATTTTCAATCCTCATTCTTTATAGAAAAACTTGAATATGTGAATAAAACTTTACTACATTGACAGACAGATTTAAGGCATACCTCAGGAAGAATCAAGTTCAGCAAGTGAACTTTGAAACTGGTGAATGTCAGGAGACAAAACTGGTTCTGCAGACAGAGGAAAGAGAGAGAAAGATGCTAACACTTTTCATAATAGGCCATGCTCAGCCACCCTGTTAACAGTACTGTGCTCAGCTTGCATCAGCTGAGAGCCTCTGCATAGGCAGCAGCACTGCAGAGAACAGGAGCTTAAGGATAGAGGTATGTTTTCTGAAAAGCTAAAAAACCCAGTTAGTTGAGTATCTTGTATCAAAATCCATTTGGCTACCTGTAAAGCACCACTCTCTACCATATGATCCATTTTTTCTCATCCTTACTACAGAAGGTCTAAGCACATTCATGGAAGCAACTCTATACAGCTCTCTCATGACTTACTACCAAAAAAAATGGCATCGTTTTTTAGGACAAACAAATGAGCTTTTTATCTCACTGAAACAAATGTTTAATATTCAGACAGACAGGAAAGGAAAAGAGGAAAGTGTGCAATAGTGAATGCTGCTATTTTACCATACGGGTTAAGGTACAAACGCAGTAGCACCTTCAAAGCACACATTCCTCGACAGTCAGTAGATAAGTACTTTCTCAACTTGTCGTCTGTCAGTTGTGTAATGTGTTTCCTTATTCATGCTTTAGTTAATCTGGAGGCTCCTGGGTTTTATCCAAGTCCTTATTTCTTACAAACATATGGGCAACTAGGTGATGACGTTGATGGAAGAGAGTGAGAAGAGAAGAAGAACAGGCAGATGTCCAGAAATTCTGCATCTAGGTCAATAAAATCTCTGGTTTATGGTCTTTCATTGGTATGGAACAATAGCATTGAATAGCATAATATACAATGTACATTTTTTTTTCATGAGATGAAGGATTCAAAAGGGCCTTTTAGAAGATTCTGCCAATCACAACCCTCTGACAGCTGTGATGAGAGTGAACAAAGCCAATTTAAAGCTGTTTTGACAACCCTTCCCATGTCATGAAATTGGGCTTGTGGCCAAATGTAGTGGATTATCCACAAAACAACTGAGTAAATTAGCAAAATCCTTTGTCTAATTCTGGGAATATTTATCAATTTCTGCAACCACTGAACAAAGAAAAGCCTAGAACACTCTTGTCAGCTGATATTACTCATGGTTTGTTGCCATTCTTTTCTCAAGAATATTGCCTGGGAGAAGGGAAGCAAAATTGAACCATTAATATTATGGCTAGAGTCCAGCAATTCATACTTAAGATCTTTCTAGATTATTGTATGTTTCACAATATTTAGGGCATCAGCTTCACTGAGATTATCCTGCAGAGTAGTGGAGGAGTTCATTATTTGCTTGTTGCTCTCCTTGCTAAAACACATGTTGCAAGAGGACAAATATCAAGAAAATCTCAAAGTGGACCTAGTGTGATCTGCCTCAAGAAAAGACTTTTTATATTTCCATATTAATGAGGACAAGCCCAAAACAATGGAATTTCTGTTATTTTAAAATTGGTTCATAATTTTGTGTGCAAATTCTAACTTTAAATAAGTTTCATATTCTGAACCCTGTGAATAAGATTTCACTTAAAATACCATTAATTAAAGGTAGGAAAGCAAGATAGAATTAAAAATTTAAATCATAAATAGTGATTTGATTTAATGGAATGTTTGTTTTCACAAAAGAGCACAGTGTAAAATATGATTCCTGGTGTGACCTCTGCCTCTTACTTTTTTCAGGAACAATCTAACACAGCGATAGTACATCTGTAATGGATATTAATTTTTTTTCATTTTGACTTCTCCTTTTCTGTTTTGTAAAAGAAACACAGAGCAGCAAGCAAGAAAGCAAGAAAGCAAGAAAGCAAGAAAGCAAGAAAACAAGAAAGAGAGAAAGAAAAGGGAAGGAAAGGAAAGAAAGGAAAAAAACCAAACACCATAGCTTTAATCCTTCCCTGATTGGCAGACTGGAAAGCTCTGAATTATTTAACAAAAGACATAACTTCTAACAGCATAGAAGTGACACATAGAGAGGAAACCTTCAAACAGGTGAGAAAGAACACAATGAAAAGTGAAAACCACAGTCAGCTATATGCCCTTCGTCCCAAACAGCACTTCATTTCCTCACTATTGTGTTCCTTCTGTCACAAAGCTTCACCAATTTGTGGCAATTTTTACAAATGCTAAAGCTTGTTTTTCTCTTCCATAATTTCCAGTGTTAAGAGTGAGAGCATTTGAAGAAGGTTGACTAATATCAAATGTGAAAGAAACTGATACTCAACCAGTTCTTGCAGACTCAAAATTAGGCAACTGAAAGTAACCAAGGCATGTCAGACAACAGTTTTTTAGAAGGCAATACCCTACATGTCTAGCTAAGAAAGAGAGGACTAATAATAATAGTAATAATAATAAAAATAATAATAATAATAAACTGTAAATCTTTGAAAAATTTCTGTCATCCTGCTGTTGCATTGATAATTGGATTTCTGCTGAATTTCTCCTTCGCCCCCAAGTAGAAACACCTGGAAACTCTTCAATTTTCCATTGAAGAATTCTTAAAAAATTAAAAATTTATGGACATAGTGTTTTACAGGTTTGGATCCTGAACAAAGTTTTCTCAGAAAAATGCTGATGAAAATATCTTTTCTTGGTCCTATTGGTATGACTTACTATAGCAAAAGCTCATATCAGACAGAAAAATCTGAGCAGGAGCACCAGTGATATCCTTTTCCCCCTGCAGACACTAGAGAGAGGTTTTCAGAAGTTCCCTGATTAGAGTTCATAAACACATCTGGTCACCTATACTGTCAAAACATTTTTCAAGAAGAGAGTTCTGTTAAAATTTTCACTTTGCATTGGGTTTGCTGTAGCAAAATCCCAAACTAATCATAGAAGTTCCCAACCCCTCTTTGGAGAAGTTTTATCTCAGTGTAGCAGAAAAAGTTACTTACAAGTCTGTGGGTGCTTAAACTATGGTCCTCTTTTACTGTGCTCCTGTGAATGTCAAATGCGCCTCCACATAAACACATTCAGAGTTGCTGCTGGTACCGAGACCTTAGTCTCATACTTCACATGTCAAAAACACGATGTTTGTACCCCCAAGATGAACAAACAGCCAAAGAGAGCAGAGCAGAGCACAGACTGTGCAGGGCTGTGATCTGACAGCCCCCAGAGTTACCTGCTTTGGGTCTTTATGTCCATGGGGCACAGGAGCCCGCTGGCCTGATCAGCTGCACTTACAGAAGCACATATGGGCACACAGCCAGTATACTCTGTGACTAAATGCCTGCTTCACAGACAGAATCAGACAGGTCTGAAGGCTCAGTGGAATAAGAAGAAAAAGAGGCTTCAGTAACACAGACATTAAAATCAAATTTACACATGACCCAATCCACAGGCTTACTGAATTTATTGTTGGATTTTAAGCAGCTATAACAGACTGAAATCATTACCCTGACACTTGGAGCCAAATTTGAACTGCCTGCTATTGCATTCACAGTCTAACCTATTTCATTTGTAGAGGGGATAGCGTATGCACATACGATGAGGACACAAGTCAGCTTTTCCCTTCCACATGTGGACACTCTTTGCTTGAGCATGTGTTTATGCATGACAGCAATAACCACAGGCAAGGCTGAACTTCAAGATAATGATGAACTGATAACTGAGTCATGATGCAGACACACATGCACATGCTCCTGAACAGAGTGAGGGTAGGACTAGTCTGCTTTTGTGAGGCTGCTCCCTGAGCCATCCCCCATGAATGCACACTGGATTCTGGCCAGGAGCAGCACCAGAGGCACAAAAGTCTGAATGGACCAACACACACATAACTAACTGACTATGAGGCGAGAAAAGCTCTGAAGGACTATGATGTGGATCAAAGCAAGATTTCGGTGGATTTTGCAGCCAAAATATGTATAGGTAGTAGTATAGGCAGCCTGAAATTCATACCAGAAATTCTTCTTTATTGTTCCCTACATAATTTGTTAAAATGAAGGAACTGCTCCCCCAAAATATATCGTAACTTATATCCTGAGTACTGTTTGGTATTATTGCCTGACTAATTCAAATTACATGATGACCCTAGCCATTGTAGATCTTTAATAAAAATTAAGTGGTGCTATTAGCCTTAGGTATAATTGTTTATTATTTCTCAAATATTAACCAATTATCTAGGAGTCTTAAAGTGCAGACAGATAGTTCTACCACACAAACACCTTGGGAGGTAATTACTTTTTCATTTTATCAGTTTCTTTCACCTAAATATGACATCTCTTTTTCCAGTTTAGACTTAATGAAAAAGCACCACCAACAGAGACAGTGGTCAAAGAACTGCACGAGTTTCCAGGAAGGGGAACATTTATCAAAACATACTGTATGGTTAATGATAGTATGTATGGATAAAGAAGCCTGTAATATACAAAAACAATAAAGTTGGATTAGTGTATCGAAGGTTGTTTGGACAAGATTCAGTTCCATTTCCAAGAGACTTCAATTTCCTTTCACATAAACTCTGTGAAATACTTTATGTGACATGTTTATGACTAGCTGATTTTATGAATGTTATAATTGCAGACCCTTAGGAAGGTTGAGAACAGAATTGCCCCTTCAGCAAGCAAAAAAGCACACAGATGAACATGACAATTAATAGTTACGGTTGAAGAAAGAAGATCCGCATATCTCAATTACATTACGCCAGATTACAGCACTATGTGGTGTATACCATATTATTTAGGATTTTTGCAGTTCCTAATGACTAGCAAAAAAGGAACACTTAAATTCAATTGTAGGCAATAGATACGAAACTTTAGATTTTCTTTCTGCTTTATTAGGTTTACTTTATCAGCGCATTACATAGTCACACTTCAGAAATCAACCATCAGATTTACAGTTCACATGTTGTTAATTTCTGCTCAAATTTTCTCTTAGGAAGAGCTCATAATATTCTCTAGAAAAATGTTCTTTTGTTTCCCCTTAAAAGTGTCTATTTTACTTTGTCATTTAGATAGTTCAAGATATTTAAACACTATGGGCTATAAACTTGCCCTAAATATGCACTTTTACTGAGCAGTCATTGCAAAACCAGAGCCCAGCAAAATTTTTTAAGTCAAAACATAAATCAGAATCATCATCTCATATAAAGATAAAACAAGAAAGTTGTGTCATGTCTTCTCACATCCTAGATACAAGTAAATATAAGATAAAAAGAATTTATTGCTTTTTATTCATAAATTTTACCAAACCACAATTATTAATTTTACAGTTAAAAAGCCAGACAATGACTTAAACAAGTTTGATGAAATCAAACTCTAAGGCTACATAAGGTTTTACAGACCTCCGCATCCCAAGCAATAACACAGGTTTCATGTCTCAGCCCATCAGGACAAATCCTAAGTCGCAGAACCAAAGAAAAGGTTGGTTGGAAAAGACCTCCACAGGCCACCTAATCCAATCTTCTGGCTGAATCAGAATGAGCTTCAAGATTAACTGTTCAGGGCCTTATTGCAACTTGTGACTGTTGTATCCTGGCCTTCCACTGTACATGACTCTAACCTGAGCAGGGAATGTTCTTGATAATTTCTGACTGCTGCCTGTACCTACATGTTTCATGCCTCCTGTATATGTCACAGATTTAACATTATTTCAGATGTACCTTCTGAACACTTCGTGGAGCTTTTCTCCTCTGGACTTTAATGCTTTGCATTGTAGACATAAATTCACCCAAAATAAAAAAGAAGTACAAAACCTTTTTCTGTCTTCACCTGAAGCTCTTCAAAGTTTTTCCTGGACACACTGAAGCATTTTTAACTCTAGAAGCTGTAGATCTTCAATCAGCCTCTTGAATGTCTGTATCCTATATATCTCTCCATCTAGCTTTCCAATAAGTAAGAAATTCAGATTTTGCTTTCTTCAGCTAATTCCTAATATAATTCAGATTTTTCTTTTAAAAAGAAAAGAAATGTAGTTCAAACAAGAAAAAGGCTGAAAACTTTATAAATAGGACAGTAAATTTTTTGTGAGGGAATTTAATTTCTCTCTCAGTTGCTTATTCACATTTCATGTAGCAGGCATTCCTGGAAGAAACATACCTTCCTATCACTTTTTATATATTTTGTTTATTTTTAACAGTTAAAAATAGCTGCAATTCACATTCCTCACTCCACCAAAAACTCCTTAGAAAAGACTTAGAAAGAAAGAAATGCGTCAGTTGAGATAGACAGACATTTATATTTATGGTCTAAATGGAAAAAACACATTTTGTTTACACATGCATTTTTAAATTGTCACTGATCTCTGGCTCACAAATATCTAGTTGAATTTTCCATGCAGAAAAATCTCTTTTGCTGCCACTTTATCAAGCAGTTGCATTGTTTTAATGAAGACTGGGATGCAAGATATTACATTTATATTCCATTGAAATACTTCCCTTCAAGTATAATGGTTGCAACTGTAGGTGTTAATAAAAAAAAGCTACCTAACTTCCTGAGACTATTGTGGGGAGAGGATAATTACTGTTACTGGTCACAGAACAAATACTGCAGTGCAATTTTTCAGTAACTTTACTGTGTTACCTGTAACATGCCTACTAATTCATCACCTCTATGTCTATTTCTAACTTTTCAACACTGTCAATAAATTAAGTTTCCTATTAAAACAGAAACAAAACATGGCAGAATGTATCCCTTTCTCCTCACCTGCATTTTGCACTTAAAGATCCAGGGTGAATACTATAGACTATCAGCTTTTAAAGGAAAATCTATCAGATTTATCCCTTGCAAAACCCTTGGGAAAGGTTTTTCCTGTTGCTTCTACACAAGTGAATTGATTGATTATAGTCAGTGGAATGGAAAACAAAAAAAACTTCTTTACTTTCTATAGAAAAATTTCTTTAAAATCCTTTATCAAAAGATCACCAACTTCCAAGGGATAATTCTTTATATCAAAATGTGATATATGTAAAATATAATCAAACACATTGCAAGATATTCCTTCCAAGAAATATTCTTACTGTCAGGATGGGTTTAGTCACCATTCATCAAAAAACCACAAAAAACCCCAAAACCCACAAACCTCTTAAACACTTACTTATGTAGCCTCTACATCACACCATCATGTATATTCAAAAATTTCTAAAAAACAATGTAAAACAACATGAAGTTTAAAAAAGCAAATCACTGAAGTTTTGAGGTGTCAGTACTAAAGTTGACAGTAAAAATTTAGTTCAGGGCTCTTGTGACTTTTTAAAATAGTGTTGAGTTAATTAATCACTTGCCATTCTCCACAGAAGTTTACCACTTCATTCAGCATGCAGAATGACTGACACTGGCATCCTGAGACAATGTTTAATACTGGGCTGTCTTCAGTGCATGCCTCTCACAGCTTTTACTTTGGCTCACTTTAGCTCAAATCCTAATATGAACACAGACTCTTCATTTTTCCCTGGGTGTTTTTCCATGTCACTGTAATATAAGAATTTATTTTCAAAATAACAATCTGAAGTAGAGAGATTTAGCTATCTTCACTTTACAAACTGCTGAACAACACAGACACAGAAGTCAGAAGTTTCCAATTATTTTACGTATCCAGCCTGAAATACCTTACCCAACTGGTTTTCAAAAACACACCAGAGGTATTCTCTAAAAAGCAGCTTCAATTGACTTTACTCATCACTGCAGCGTCTCCCAGTACCATGGCATGAGGTGAGCCCAGGTACACAAAAAATGATGTACATAGAATTAGACATCCCTTGTGAAAAGTCTGGTGTAAGAAGCTTGCTAAACATCATGACAGGGCAGTAAAGAATTTGGTTCTCCAGGGTGAAACAATTGTAAGACTGTATTACCTCTCATCATCAGCTGTAATTACAAGATACATTCACTAATACCTTCTCGTTCCTGCACTAACACAGGAATGAAGGAGACAACAGATTTATTAATGACAACATTGGTTCATCCCTGGTTTTTGTCACCAATAAAGATCTTCATTGGAAAAACAGCAAACAATCACATAATGAAAGAATGCACCTAAATCTGCCACACTAACCCTGCACTGAATTCAAGATGAACAGTTCGAGGTCCGGCCTCCAAAACTACAAATGCTGGGAATGTACTGCCAGCTGCCAGCTAATCTTAGAGGTACTTAAGTTTTCATTACCTTTTCTTTCATAATTTTTAACTTCAGAGCTCCAAAGGCACTAAAGCATGCCAGGTCTTTACAGTCTGGGCAGCTCAGCAATTGGCTTGTGACGAGGCTCTAGTCTAGTGTCTAGAAGCCATGCATTTGTCTGCTTTCGTCCTCCAGGGCTTTGCCTCAGCCACTGCTCTCAAAACACATTTAATATGCTCCAGAATTATCACCTCTCACAAAAAGCAATGCTGCAGTCAGAAGAACCACCTTATCTGGCTGATTTTAAAAAGTATTGACCCCTTTTTTCTTTGAAAATAACATATAGTCACCTACCTCCATGAGGTGGCTCTGAGCTGTGCTATCTTAATATATAAAAATATCCCATTTTGCTCATAACAATGCAGTTAAACTGCAAGAATTAGGATGCACCCCTGTTCCAACCCATTCCTACTTCTTAGCTCCAGGCAACAAGATGCTAATTGGGCTGTTCAGCATGCAAACATTTTGAATTTCATTCCAAAGTACATGATGCTCATATTGGGTGATTAATGAGAGGCCAGTGTCTCCGCTTCTGAGATTAATTCTTTATGTACATTCTCACTACCAGTGTAACATTCTTTTAATTTCTGTAGCTCTGTCTGATAATTGGCTTCTTCTTGATCATTTTAATGGAAGACTTTTCAGCAAATCTAATGTCATGGGCTTAATAAGAATAATAAGAGAAAAATCCCATTTTCCTCAGTTTTCTCTGTAGCTCCATTTACTTTCATAAAAAGTTCAAATTCTTACATTAATATCTTTCAGATGGCTGCTGCATGTTTGGAGAGTTCAATTTGCAATGGGGTCCTATGCTGTTTCTGTACTTTTTCATCAACTCTGTATTTCTCTTTCAAGATCTTTCTTCCCATGCCTCGCACTTCTATCATTGGGTAAGCTTTACAAGTGGTGGTGAAGAATTGTTTCTCATAATTATGTCTTTTGTACATTCAAGTAAGTTGTAAATATTTATAAAATCCTAAAAAGGATAGCAAGAGGTTTGTGTGAATTGGTTCCTTAATGTCAGAGTATCTCCAAAAACAAGTAAACCCGAGACCAGTGCTGTTGTATGACAACACATACATATCATTTCCCCTGTGCACTTAATGGACATTGATGCCTTGATGCTAGATGCCAATGCAGAGTCCAAGTGCTAAAACACGACACCACATTAACTTTTTAGTTGTCTAACTGCTGTTAGTTCTCTGTCGTAATGTATATGGATAAGAACTGAATAAAGGTTGCTCAAGCAGCTCCAAGTGTGGCAGCACCTAACCTGTTTGACTTCACAGCCTTGATAATGTTTTTCAGTTTTGACTGTAGTTCTGACTGTACTTCATTAGTTTTTCAAAGTGTGTAGTGATGGCCTCCTCCTCCCTTGTTATTCCATGGCATTATTTTGAGGCTTGTATTTCATACCAGTATTGCTGATGATCTGGCCTACACTGTGTATGGAACACTACCAAGGGAGCCCGCAGACATGCATGGAGACTCTTTTTCCCGCTCCTTGAATAAGAGTGAGATGATTTTCACAGATATTTTCCAGCAGCAGAGAATAGAAAATTTTAATTTTAAAAGAAACTTAAAAGCATGGCCAAATCTGAGTAGATTTTAGTGGGATCAGCAAAGAATATGTCTACACAAATATATTCTCTTGCCAAACTTCAAGTCTTTCCTCCAAAGAATATGGACTCCAGATGAAGAAATGACCACAGAGAAGGTCATTACATTCATTTTTAGCACTAAAAAAAAACAAACAAACCAAAAAAAACCAAAGGAAAAACATAGCTTCACTTTCAAGGGAGGCTGACTCCTCACTCCTATCCTCACCCTTCCTCTCTCACCTCCCTTTTGTCCTGCTCCATACCAAAATATCAGACAAATTTGGGCACTTTGAATGCAAAAGTGTCAGACCAGGGGTTAAAGATGTGCTGTTATGAAATCTGGAAATGAAGATCTTACTTAAGGTGCCAAGAAATCTTTATAATTATAAAAAATCCTGTTAGAGAACAGTAAGATCTCCTGTACTTTAATGTTGGCACTAAAAGGGATAAGAAATTTCCTAATATTTTATTCTTGATTTTTTGATACCTCAATCTGCAACAAATAACTGGAGTTCAAGTAAGGCTGAATACACAAAACCTATGAAGTTAACAATCAACACAGTAGGCAATGTGTAACATTTCTCCTATACAGTAACTCAAACCTGACTTTAAAGGGCTATGGTAATTTTCAGTGATCATAGCTTATTTCTCCTTGTATTTGAATATATTTTTTCTGGATCAAGAAAATATTTGTGTATATTAATATATTTTTTACATATATAAAATTTATAAATCAGATAACATACAAAATTTTAAAATCAGATGACTTTACTGTTAACTACTACTACTACTAACATAAAATATAATAATATAAGATACTATTGACACAGAGGGTTAATCAAATAGTATAAGATGGATTCTAGTGTTTTCCATTAGGTCCTTTGCAATTCAATACTTTTTGTCACCTTTTTCAAAACTGAAACAACCTTGTCTCCAGAAACCCATCTGCATAGGAATATGGAAATTTTCTCCAGAAAAGATATTATTTGGGAGTATCATTAAAACTAATATCTAGTTAACCACTTTGACCTAAGAATTTCTTTTTTACACCATAGAGAAACACTGTGTATATGAGGCCAAACAATTTTTTGATTGCTCTTTCATCTTGACAGATGCAGTGCAGAGACACATAAGTGACACCTACTGAGAACAGTAATGGACTTCTTTCCTGAATTTTAAAACTCGATGGAGCATTTGGAGTCTGGATTCAGATGAAGACCATGAAAAATTCACAAATCCAGACATCTCACTTACTAAAGTAATAATAATAAAGAAATCACTTTCCAGGTATCTTTTGAATCATTTACCTGCATTTCTCACTCTACAGAATTAAGAGACATTTTAATAATTCTGTAGAGTGACTGGAAAAGGAGCCCTCGTATTATTGCAGGCTGTACTTCTTAGGGTAACATCTTGAAACTGGTTTTGGCTGGTGTGTAATCATGAAATATATTGAAATTCTCCAATATGTAAACACAAAGGAAAAGATTTGTAATTGTCCTGTTTTTGTATATGTGCAGTGATAACACAAACGATGATGCAGGGCAGGTTTTTTTAAACCGTCCATAGGGATGGTTTTAATGAAAGAAAATTCACCTTCGAGTGATTGACTTGGTAGCAAAGTTCCCAGTGAAAAGAACTCTGCTCTGTTCTGGAGAAAGATTGCCTGGATGAGTTCTAGCATCTGCTGAGCTGAAGGCTGACAGTGAGAGGGACCCCCTCGTCCACTGATATTTTCTCAATCCCAAGCTTGAGAGGGCTTGTTTTGGCACAAGATGATAATCACTATGAGAATGAGAGGTTCACAGGCTGAGCTGGGTAGTGTGAGAGAAATATGTGACATGAGATGAGATAGGGGATGATGTCTGGCATCAGAGTTGGTGGATAATCTGTTTAAAGATGGCTCTGTAGACAATCTTGGAGGCCCCTGCACAGATGTGTTGAGGTAACCCTTTTGCAGCTTCCTCAGTATGAGTGACAGGAATGAAAGCAGCTTGTGTGGAGTTGGGAGCAAGTCAAGACATCATGTTAAATGCAGTCTTGAACAGTGGACACACTTATATGCAGGGTCACATGATAAATCCAGATCTACAACTGGGAAAAGACGTTTAGATCACCCATTAATATTTTCCCCTATTTTTCCACTGCTGGATGCGCTATTCAGATTTCTAAGCTAGCCCTCCAAGGACACCAAATCTGCTGCATTAAGTCAGGGAATCAGAAAAACACCATGCTATGATTAGGAACACAATCAGGGAAGGTACCATAACAGAAGGTCAAGAGAATGGGAGCCAAAGCCATGGAGGTCTCCTAGAAAAATTCTTCACAACCATCACAAAGATGACAGAGGAGAATCACATACCTGGAATATATTGTCTCAGTCTTGAGGGTATCTTCTCTACACTTCCTCAGTACCCTGGTAGAAGCCAAGCAGGAATAAAAATGAGGTGCCGATCATTTAATTTGATTTCATTTCACTTCATTTCATTAAGCTGTGCCCACCTGTAATTAATTTTTAGCATGACAGTTGTCATGATCTTTATCCTACGTTAAATTTGACCAGGAAAGAAATTTTAGGTCTGTGAAGAGTCTATCATTCAGAATCTAATTTATATCTTGTGCATAAGTAGGAATGCATAGGTTATGCATAGGAAAGCCTGGGTTATGCAAAATTGTCAGGACTTTTTTTTGGTGCAACCGTCTACTGAAATACTGGATGAAATTTTACTTCTTCTGAGGTAACAATGACAGCACCTTTGTGTGCTTAACATCCATGAAAATTATAGCTATTACTCTATCAACTTTCAAGGTTTCCTTTATAACTATGAAATCTTCCTATGTCAATGATCTAAATTCAAGTAGGTAAAGTAGCCTGGGACTGGTGTGGGCAGACACTGAAGGGAAAAAGAAATGAAGCCATGATTTGTGATGGTCACAGCTGAAATTTAGTCAGCTGAACTTTTGAAAGATGGCAGACACACTGGCTGAAATTCCAGATGATATATTAGACTGAACAACCTTAAGTTTTCCCAGTTCTAACTTTAGTGATTTTACTAAAACCAAACAACAAACAAAATAAAAAAGCATATAAATAATGGATGCTCAGAGCACCAGTGACTCATGTAGAGTTGGGAGAATTATACATAGTAAATAAATTATAAGATAAATTTTTCCTTTTTCTATTGGCAAATTGTCTTTGAACAGCTGATAATTTTCCTAGATTTATTTCTTTGAAATTAATCAATTAATTATTCATGTAATTAATTCATGGCTGTATCTAATTTTAAAAGAATTATTTTGAAATCAACAATAATAAGGACTTATAGGGCCATGATGGCACAATATTTCACTGAATTTATTTTTTCTCTAGGTCAGTTGTGCAAAATTTCAGCTTCAGTTTCCAAATATTCATTTATGTGAATTTTAAAATCCTTTTACAACAATACTCTTTGATATTTGCTTGTAAGTTTTATATACCAGTGAACATTTCTATAATAAATCTCTCTACTAAAACTATTTGCAGAAATCAAACAAAATAACTGAAATATAAAGACTAAGTATTGAAGGAATATTTTCCAGGAAATAGTGTTGAACTGGACTTTTGTGACAGTGAATTTTTTAATAAGTTTTTCTTATTCCTGACACCCGCACAAGCATGCACTCACTAAACAACATTAACATTTGGCAAGGCAGCAAATGTGCAGGTTATGCTGTGACTCCTGATGGGAAGAGAAGTATTACAGATCTAAGGGATCAACAGAACGAGGCTTCAATTCGTTAGTTCTTCAGTGATCATTTCAGATGCTTAGTACCAGAACTCCCTGACTGACATTCAACATTCATTGGAAGACAAGTTGAAGTCAGAAAAGGTACAAGAAAAGGTGACAGAAATGGCTACAGGAAGAAAGCCGTTGCCTTGCGAAGAAAAATATAATAAGACTTTTGGATAAAAGGCTGAATGGAAATACAAATGAGGTTTATATAATCATCATGATGATGGAATAATATCAATGAGAATTATTATATAGAAAATTCCTAAAATCTGGAATTTGAGAGCTCTAAATCTCATAAAAGATCATAAAACAGATGGAAAAAATTAGATTTTTTATATTGAATAGGTAATGAACTTTTAAAATGTGTTGTCACAGGAGACTGTGCAGACAGATAGTATCAGTGTTTCAAAAAGAGATCAAACTAAGTTACTAAAGAGTATATGAAGGGATATATACTCTATCCCATATCCGTATGTATCATGTATTCAATGGCTGTGAACCCCAGGAGAGGAAAAAGGCAGGTGTCCAAATTCACATGTTCTGACTAAATATTATCCCCCACTGCCAGTGTTAGAGGCAAGGTGTGGTGTAGGAAACTGGCCTCATTCCGTAGGATGTTTATCACATTCTTGTAGAATCTGAAACTTTTCTAGTATGCACGTTTCCTGTTTGTTTATTTCTGCTCAAAGTAAACATTGGTTTCCCATGCACTATCAATCATTTTCTTGTGATCAGGTAGCATGCGGCAGAGGTTATAAAAATTCCAGCACCTTCACAGAGCAGAGCAAACTTTTATATCTGTATATGGTCCTTAAAGATCCTGTAGGGATTTACTGGGGCATATTCTTTGAGCATCTCCCTCCCCATATGAGCTCTGTGCAGTTTCACAGTCTCACAAGACTGGATCTCTAGATGTTAAGCCTGCTGTTTATGAAAGATGAAGTATTGGTTTTGTTCCATGAGAAGTTCCTCTCTTGAGGGATTATCTCCTCCTGTGCTTTATTCGCTGGACACGGGAAGTGCAAATGAACAAGTCCTAACCAGTGCTGATGCACTGTGTCTGCAATAGCAATGAATACGATATTGAAATGTTCCTTAAAAACATGGTCAGCTCACCTGGAAGTTCTTTAGAAAAAAAAACCAAAACATGTGGACAAAAGCAATGGTACAGATATTTTTTTAAGACCAAAAGGGTCAGAGCAAGCTTGCTATTACAAATGTGTTTAAAGAAAAAAGTCCTTCCAGACTCCATAGCTGACAGTCTCTCCCATGGCTGACAGAGAGAAAAAAGGCAGTTTTTCTTTCATGACCTATACTTTCTTCCTCATGGCATAAACAGGAAAAACAGAGAATAATGGACAAGTTTCTGCAACCCATTTCTCTTGTGGCAGCAGAGGAAAATAAAAGGGACTCTTAAAGTGCCACCCATTCACAAATCTCTTAATTTATGAAAGCAACACAGATTTCACAAAATCACATACTTCTGAAAAAAACAGATAAAACATTTTCCACTTTACATAACAGTGAGAAACTGATTACACTGTTTTGTTTATTTGCCTGTAAAAAGTACTAATGACTAAGCATTCAGGCTGCAAGAAAAACAAAGTTCCCTTCCTTCCTTAGCTGTGCATGATACCATCATATGTTTGTTGGTGAAGCTCTGAATGCAAACCTGCAGCAGCAACATTTCAACACAATTCATGCAGTTACATAAATTCAGTTTCTGGTCAGAGAGATGTTTTCAGTTTAAGGCATGCATTTGGGCTATGAAGCAACTGAGATGATCTCTCCGTGTTTATATTTCCTCAGAGTCACATAACAAACTTTCAATACAGAGGTCAAGCATCAGAGGCAGTTACAGGTTGTTGGCATTCATTTGTCTTCTGGGTACAAAAGAGAACACTTATTCACTTTGAACACTGAAAAGCTGAAACAAGACTTTAAATCACCGTATGTTAGAGGCTAGTTCAAAGAGCATGGAGTATAATGCCATACTACTGGTCTATAAATGGAGGGAAATACATAGGGACAGAAAAAAGCTTTATAAAAACCAAAAAAACCCACAGTGTCTGCTGTTACAAGTGTGAGAAAAAAATTTTAACAGGATGAGAACTTATACTGAAATTTTAAATGAGCATATAAAGTACAGATGAAGCTGTGACTTTATGTAAAATATTAGCTGATTTGCCCCAAATCTTTCTATAATCACACTAACAGCATGAAGAAGAAGAATGAAATAATTCTTTGCGATGGTTTCTCACAGGAAAAACGATTCCATCCTATGTTAGAGGATGCAAATCAAGTTTAATAGGCTCACAGTTCTGGAAATTATTGCATGAGGAGAGAAACAAAGGCAATAAGTATATAACTGGTCACTGTAGGTGAAAAAACCCCAAACAGATCTCATATTTACACATAGACCTGAATTAATGAAAAGAAATTTATGTCATTGTTCTAAAGCAGGAAGGGAAAGGGAATTTTGGGGAGAAATGATTGATATCACTTTGCTAAGTTTGAACAATCAGGGAGGTTCAAGAGAAGTGCTTAAAAAATGGGACATCTGTTCAATACTGCTATGAAAACCACCATTTCTTTAAACTGATTTATGTACAACATCCATGAGATTTCACAGGAAAATATATTTGCTGCTCTAGAACTTATATTAAGGTCTAAAGAAATGACATCTTGATATGAGAAAAGTGGTAGAAGGCTGTGACTGGTGGCATAAAACAGCTTTGCAAAGAGCAACAGCAGTCAAGAAGTGTGAGTAATAGAAGTAACATTTTAGAAAGAAGTGAATAAACTGTATATGCAGTTAGCAACATAATCTGAGCCAACCCCCAAATCTGTCCTCCAGCAATTATGAAAGGGTCATGCAGACTCATTGGAATGATGAAATACATAGAAAAATATATGTTTAACCTCTTTGAACCAGCAGCCAGAAAAATACAGTACAATGACGCTGGATAACTTAAAATTCTTAATGAAGTGTTAGAGGACCTGAAGGGATAATGAAATACTCTAACACAGAGGTAATATAATAGTAAATGAAAATCAAAACAGCACATATTTAAGGAGAATAGAGACACAGCACAAGCAAGTTTTCACTGTCTTACAATATGGTACTGGATCAAAAGAAGAAACCCACAAAACCCCTGGACTAGCACAGGACACCTATAACCCTAATATTTAATTTCTTTGTTTAACAGATAGGTTATATGTATTCAAAACATTCCAGAACCTTAATATGGCTCGTAAATTGCTGTTATTTTTGTACTTGATTACTAAGAGAAGATGTGAAAGACTGGACTTAAAAGAGATTTTAGCAAGAAGATGGAGCTATTATCTCATGCTGAGACTCCTGCTTCATAACATTGATTGGTTAGGAAAAAAGACCCTGTCAGCCTCTCTTGCTAAGAATGATTCCTGAACAAACATAGCTTTCCCATGTGAGGTGATAGTTTAAAAATAGGAATATATCTTACCACATACAGTTTTCTACAAATGAAGTAGTGACATCAAACACAGTAGTTGTTGGCTTATTTAAAGTTGACTTCTTAACATGGTATCTCCACTCAGTATGACAGGACAGAGTTAAGAGCTGAGCAGTAAAATTCAAAAATTTGCCATTTATACAGGGAAAAAAATTAATGGTAGGTTGAATCATTCCCAAAATGAAACTCATAATAATTCTGAGCAAATGACTGCTTTTAACAGTTATTTACTCTATTTTATAGCACAATGTTAACCTAAGCCATAAAACATAATGACTTGGACTGCAGAAGTGGCAGCACGTTTTAATTTTCATTCCAAAAATACTAATACATACTGTTTGTAACTTTTGCTTTAGTGCTTTGTATTTAATGTGCAGGAATTTGTTGTAAATTGCAATAAAAATTGGAATTAATTTCTAAAGAAAAATAAAAGCAAATTATTTCCTTCTGAACCCCTCAACCATCTCCTGGACCCATAAAATAGTTTCTTTTATTGAACTGCTCATGAAAAATGTAATGTTTTTCCAAAGCAAAGTTCTCTGCAGTGATGTGCCAAGTGATCTGATCATAATGAGAGAGCTGGGTAACCATGGAGTTTGTTTTCATCTACTTCATAATTACCTTGCTTATAGTTCATGTTTTTAGCCTGCAGCTACCACAAAAACTTTTTCAGTGTGTCTGACAGCCAAATCAGTTTTTCTGTCCTTGGTCTCTACAGCAGCCATGGCTGGTTGTAGCCATTCTGATGGGTATCTAAGTGGTCTCAGGCATAACACCTTGTGCCTAATTGAAGCTAAAGTACTGTACAAGGTGAAAATCAATGTGTGGAGGGGAGAGAGAGTGATAGAAGCTGTCAAATGCCATTTCTGACAAGCACTTTTGGCTGTAAAGGAAACACAGGCCTCTCATAAGATGGAAAATTGTGGTCCCAAGTCTTTGTTTACTTGGTGTTCTCATTCTCAACCCCCTAAGAAAATTAACTAATTGAGCCACTTTGTTTAGTTTTAAAAATTAGCTGAATCACACAAAAATTTGAGAGTGACAGAAGCCTTTACTCAGAGAACTGCTGAGAAAGGAAGAAAGAAACAAATAAATTTCTCAGAGATTTTTGGAACACAAATAGTGAAGAGAACAAGAAGCAGGGAAAGATGACTTTCTAGATTCCCTTCTAACAAACAGGAGACAACTGGATGAAAATCAGAGGATGAAAGGCAACTCTGATGGACTGCCAACAATATGACAACATTCATTACTTAGGAAGAAAGAGAGTGAAAACAGAATATTAAGACCAAAAAAATGTGTGAAAAGCAGACTCCAATAAACTCAGAGCTTTGTAAGTATACTTTTGTGGAAAATAAACCTGATGAGGAAAAAACTGAGTTCTGAAAATTTAGCTATTGTTTTAAAATTTATGTCAAGGGCACAAGTGTAAATTATAGTGGCAGATGAAAGATAGAAAGTGAAATTGGTCCTAATGAGTTTGCAATCACTTAAAATTTAAGAACGAAGAATAGAGATGTAGAAATTAGGTAATTTATGAAGGATCTTAAAAGAATAGTTGGAGCATGAGGAAAAGAATAGAAGAGCCAAAGCTCAAAGCAATCACTGCTGGCAAGAGATGTGAATAGCAAGAACACCAGCAAAAGGGCTGGACACCTCCCAAGGGACCAGGAAGCTATCAACATATGATATCAAGAAACTGAAAGTAAATCTAATGTCTTTTTTGCTCGACTCTTCACTAAAAGGTCAAGTTCAGTCAAACAGGCAATGCAGTTAATGCTCATGACAAGAGGATGAGTCAAGCTATAGAAGGATAAAAACAAGCCTGAGATTGCTAAAAATATTTATACACTTGTAAGTCAGCCGCACATGCCCATTCCCACTCCAAGGCATGTAAAAAAATAATTTCACTAATGTCAGAGGCATTAGAAGTCCTCATGGAAAATTTGTGACAATAAGTGAAGTTCCAGAAGACTAATATAGCGAAAATAACATCCACGTTTAAAAGTGCAGGAGAAAAATAGGAATTACAAGCAGTCAGCTTAACTTCACTGATACAAATTAATTACAAAATTTGTAGAAAGAGGGAAGATAATATGGACACCAACCAAAGCCAACATAGTAGTCAAACATGTCTAATTTTCTTCTACAAGATGAGGATCCTTTGTGTGTGGAAATATAATGTTTTCATGTCAATAAAATGCAAACACTTTTAAGACAACATACCAGATGCCAGAGTGTGCTGAAATATTTTGGGCAATTGCACTTTCACCAGTGAATCAGAAGTCAGATATTGTCAATTTCCAATAGGCAAGCAGCACTCTGGGAGAGATAAATAGGTGTCCTATCCCAGAACATGTAAGACCTCAGCCAGCATGGGCTCTTGTTTCCAATGAAGGTCATTGACCACACAAGGTTCATAAGTAGAAGGTAATGAAGAACAGTAACAGGTCTGAGAGAGGGTGCTTACAAAGAACATTTCAAACATAGGGGTAATCTAGTTTGGAGAAGATATAGAGCGGTAAGTAACTGATGTGCAAATGTGATACAAAAGAGGAAATAAGTTGTTCTCCACACTGAGTGTGGGTAGGGAAGAAATGAAGGCTTTAAACTGGGAGATGAAATTAAGCTCCAGTCTAGGAGCGAAACTTCCTACTGGGAAGACTAGACAAGAGCAGGAATCAATTTCCCAGAAAGACGTTAGAAATCTTGGTTTTTAAAAGCAGATGGGGCAGACATTTTCAACACCAACCCAAGATCAAGGAAATGGGAGGATTACCTCACTTTCCTTATATATCTCCTGCCCAGCTGCTGAGGGAAGGGCAGGAGGGAAAGACAAAACCAGTTCAAGTGGAAGAACTTACTTTGAGGACTGGATAAAATTCACCACTCTGCAAAAAGTGAATACCAGGTTTGTGTACCATGGTTTCCCCAAAGTGCTCTACTGGAATTACACTGTAATCACAGATCTTCCGAACAGGAACCTTCCCATCTCTTCCAAAACAAAGTGAACCAAAACCTCTGAATTGCTCTTGTTATTTCAATTTAATCTTGTTTACTGTATTATTGCCAGGAACTAACCAAAACCAAAGCCCCATTGTGTTAAATGTTATATTAGAACAGAAGAATGAATAGTTCTTGCACCAGAGGGCTCACAGTTTAAAGGTAGATGCAATTTATTCTTTCTGCTTTTTTTTTTTTTTATCTTCGAGATCTCTGAAGAAATTTAAATACGTGCTTTCAATATAGATATATTATATCTGAAATTTCAAGGAAAATAACTTTGTTATCACCCTAATTTTCGGTGCTTACAGTTTTCTGCAATAAGTATTCTAAAAGTTGAACTGTTTGAGGGCTATTTTAAATAGGTCAGGGTTTGAGTGTTTTGAGGTCTAGGGGTATTATTATTTTAAATGTTTCTCTCTGTAGAATGTCTTTGTAGTTGGAAAAATATTCTACTCATTTGCAGTTACCAGTACTTGAGAACAGAACTTAGTACAACTGTTTCACACTAGAAATTGTTTGTCATTTCTGAATTACATAACCTGTATCTTGTCTTTCCAGTCTGAATCTGATTTTGTAAGCCAATTCAGTTTTAATCCAGTCCAAATGTCATTCATGGCTATAGTCAAACATTCCATATCTTTAATGTGAGCTAAAGAAAACAACTATTCACATGAAGAACATATTGCATGAAATGACTGTATGAGTTTTGAATCTCTTAAACTTAATTGTTTTATCTCAATGTTTTTCAGAACTGTCCACATACTTTTAAATTATTGGAGCAGTTTTGCTATGTGTTTAGCACTTTAAAGTATATTCTTTCAACATAGTTTTGCTGGAGCATTCAGGGAATGAAAGCAACATCACAGCATTAGAGAAATGAGGCTCATGGTAGAATGTATTTGCAGTGTGAATGAAACAAATATGCAAATGTTGTGTGCCCTTTCCTAGAGAATAGATCATAAAAGCATATTATGTACATTACTTTTGTCTCATAATATACGAGAAAAAGTCTTTTAAAAAATTTAAAAGTAACTATTGCTAAATATGGATTTCTGTTATAAATGCCATTGTATTAATCCCAAGGGGTTTTTTTCACTGTGTAGATTGTCTGTTTGAATAACTATGATGTGAACCTATTTCTTAAAAGAAATACCAATTTATGACATCTAAAGTTGATGTTGATCTAACCTGCAAACTATAAAGTTTGTTATAATTCTTAGCATTTTCCCATTACAGACAGTGATTATCTTAAGCTAATACAAATCAACAAATATCATAGGGTTTTGTATTTCACTTACAATTTCATTCTTTTAACAGTGTGTTGCAGCTGCATTTATTGTATCTATTGATGTCTGATCTTTATGTTGTTTTTCTCTTATCATTTTCGCCATTCCCTTTGTAAAAAGCAAACTGAATTTCTGCAAAATTGTAAATGGCTATTTTCTTTTTGTCAAGCTTGGTTTGTGACTCTTTTTCTCTTGGTCTTCACATTTTCTTTCAGATCCTTTCTTCTTATAAGAGGGTTAAATGATCAATACATTTATTCTGGGTCCAGTTATTTGGCTCTATGTATATACATACTCAACTTTAGTAGACCAGTTAATGAACTTAATCCACTGTGCTTCTTTTCACCCTCTTTTTTTAATAAGAATGGACTGAAACATTTGTGTAAAGTTTGGTTGTGTGTTTTCATGATTTTTTGAAGCAGGCTATGTGTGTGAATTTAACCAAATGTGTAACTGTTTACAATATAAAAGCTTAGTTTTCCATAGTGATATCTATGCAACTAAATCCACGATAACAGTAAAAAAAACCCCACAGTGAGGTATATCTGGATTTATGCAGAGCTTGAGTTAAACTCAGTAATACATCAGAGTCATAGAAGCTTCTCCTTGTCGTGTTTAAAAGTATTAGTAATAACGTGTACATAAAAATATGAAATGCAGTTATCAAGAATGTTATGTATGTGATAGAATATGAAAATAGGCAGTAACAATAAATGCATAACTTGAAGAAAAGCTTAGCAATTTTAAAAAAAATTTCAAGTGGAATTTCAAATGATAATTTTTTTTTTATTTCCACATTCAACACTGCAAAGCTAGAAAATATTTTAAAAATTTTCATTGCATTTGATTGGTAGTTTAATTTTAAGGACTGTAATTTAATGGGTTCATTACCTTACAATGAGCCCATTAATCCATTTAATTCATTTACAAGGCTGAAAATCTGACCAAAGCTTGTTGTAATAAAAATGAAGCAGCAGTTTTCCCTCATTTGACTTAATAATTTTTAATATCTCTAAAAAGACCCCACATATTTTGTATTATAGAATAGAATATCTAATTTTATAGTTTGCAGTATTTGTAGATTTAAATATGCATTTTATGCATTTGCAACATTTATGTTTTGTTTTGAAATTTGGGAAACATATTTGTTTAATTTTTCCCCTTGGCTTAGATATTCTTAAAAGATACTACAGTGAAGTTACATGGTCCACAATCTGTTTGCACATTATGGCAATTAAAAATTATACAATATTGTTGCTGTCTGTATGCAAATGAGAAATGAAATAGCCTTGAGATGATTTAGATACACCCATAAATCAGACAGGATAAACAAAGTGAGCTTTGCCTCACACAGATGTGACAGCCAGATGTGGCTCTGCTTTTTATTTCATAGCTGTAATCTGTACTGGATTTAAGTTATTTCCTGAAAAATAAGGCATGCACTCAAAGCTGAAACATCACTAGTTGCTTCAGGTCAGTACTTGTTTTTAGCAGGGATCATTCCTCTGTTTGGACTCTTTTTCTCTGGGGAAGACGTGAAACAGGAATTGTTGTTTCAGGGCTTTCTTTTAAGAGTTCTTAAGAGAGGCCAGCAGATTTCATGGCATCCAGATAGTGGAATAATTCTTTAGTTTTCTGCTTGTTTAAAAGATTCATTCAAATTATTAAATAGTTTTTGGCAAGTGGTGCAAAATGTTTTCACTGTAGCAGGTTTGTTTCTATACCACATTAAGTTATCGCTCTTTCAAGCCAAAATTAATAAATATCCCAGGATGATCATGTTTTAGTGTAGAGAGAGTGTATTATTGGCAGGGTCCCTTGGTGAAACAGGAAGATTTCATGGGCTTTAGCTTTCACCTTTTTTTGCTCTATGCAGTTGCTAATGCTTTCTCTAGAATTAAGCGACCAAGTTTTTCCTTGGCATGCACATTCTTCCAATTAAAGGTAATGAGTGAAATGTTGTCCTCAGTTATGTGATCATGAACTCCAAGAACTTTGTGCCAATTTTATTGGAAATGATGTATGAAAAAATCTAAAATTGTAGCTGTGATTGCCTGTATGAGATTCCAGAAAAGTGCTATCATGTCTCTGTGCATTGTACAGTCCTTACTCCTGTTGCCCTGTAAATGAAGACCTGACATCTAATCCCTTGTTCTAAATCTAACCTCTGCCTGCTCCAAATTAGTCAAAAAACTCTAGGCGCTTGATAGCAGGAACCCAAGATACTGATGCTTTCACAGAAAAAAAACCAGTAGTCAAACACCCTCCACTTGCAAATGGATGAAGAAGAAAGATGACCTTAAAAGTTGATAGCGTGTCAACTTGTTTAGGCTTTCCTATTCATCTGCTTTCTGTGGGCTTTTCCTCTATTCAGACGCTGCTTTTCCTGGATTGTCTGGCAGCTACTAGGCAGTCATCAGCTCTGAACCTCACAGCTCTTCCTTGCTGTAAATTTGAGTGTTCTGAAACAATGGGTAAAGAGCTGTATCAAACTGTGTTATGCTCATTAGGCCTTAGGCACTCTGAAGACCCTCTTTCTCTTCAGAGGGCAGCACAACTAGATCTGTGGAGTTAACTCGAAAACATTTCTTCTAGTCCTTTTTCCCATATGCTCTAAACAAAAGGTCTGCTTGGTACATGTTCAGACTTTCAAGGCCTCCTTTAACTCTACCTAACACAAGTTATTTGGGCTCGTAAATTTTGATTCTTTTTAGGGGTTTATGACTCCCAGCAATCTATATGGAAGCAATTTGGTAAGTAAGAATTGGATCAGTTCTCTTTGTCCCTTTATAAAGACATGTTCTTGAAAGAACATATAGTAATGCTATCAGCTAGACCGAGGATATAAACACCTGGTTTGATACCACTCCATTAGAAAGTAACATGGGCATGAAGCATGATCCAGCTGTCTTGGAGTTTTCTCTGTGAAGATTATCTGACTTCAGTTTTAGACATGGTCATGGATTAAGAACTGAAAGCTATAATTCAGCTTCTTCAGTTGCAGTATTCAGCATATCAAACCGGGTTTAAGGGCCAAGGTCTTTCCAAAGAAGACCTCTTTCCTTTTTTTTCCTTTTTTTTTTCTTTTTTTTTTTATTATTTGATGAACCTTGACCTAGGTCAGCTATTTACCTGGTGTATATTTCATATTTAGTTTTTGTTAGGTATTATTATCTTGGATAATGTGGCTAGTTCCTGCTAATCTGGAAAAGAGAATAAAAACAGCAGTTGTAATTTGCTTATTTGGGCAGACAGGAGGTTAGCGAGTAAAGCAATGTTGGCATGGGAGAGTTCTCAAGTGTAATGACTCAGTATTAATTTAAAAACAGACTTAGAGAGTGGTCAGTTTACAATATGTAATCTGTCTGAATAGATTGGCCTGCAAACCTACACTACTTTTGCTGTGTTTTTCAAAAAAGTGGTTTGTCCTGGGACATGGTAAAAGGGCAGATCCTGGCTGTAGCCCAGCTAGAATGGTTCTCTAATAAACAAGTGTCTGTTATTTTGTCATGACAAGTATTACAGGACTCCTTTTCAAGTCTGTTTATTGAATTTATAATATTAGGTTCACTTTTAAAAGTCAATTCAGGTCCCACGTAAACAAGGTAGCAGAAACACAACCCTACTTATTATTACTGATTTTTACTTCAGTCCACCACTTGCATTTATTTCCACCATGGTGAACAATCTCCTTAATTTGTCATCTCATAAATCAAAAATTGAAAACTTTTTTATGTATTTCAACACCAAAAATTCAGGGTGGTTTACAAATAGCAATCCTGGATGCCGCTGAATATTTTGCTCTTGGGTTTATTTTCAAAACTATGAAATTTCAAAATCCAGACTTAAGAGAAAGATCTGACTGGCTAGAAAAATGTGTACTTTAAATAGAGAATGTGGTTGGTTTAAGTCACAGTATTTTTGAGAAAGACTACATGAGCCCTCTGTAGATGTCTTTATAATGAGCTTCCACATTAATTTTAAGAAATCAGTATGATGTGCTGCTTGCAGATTATAATGTAATTCTGTAATACAAATTAGATCAGCTTTGAATGTCTTTGAAATGTAGTGTGTTAAAAATGGTATGTACAGGTTAAAAGATACAGATTCAGAACACCGGGATTTACATGAAATTATCACACATGCTTTGATAGAGTCCTAGACTGATTCAAAAGAGCAAGTTTCATATGAAGCTGTCTCATTTTCTTTGATAGCCACCTTGATCTTTATGCAGTCATCTATTAATTATATTACAGATAAGGTAAATAAAAGTGTTGAAATATTGAGATCACAGCCTCCTTTTTTCTTGTGAAGACTAAAGGTATGCTTCTATGAAGTCAGTGAGCAACGGGGAATGATAAAGGTATTCTTTAGCTGTCAGACAGTATTTATTTTGACACGTGACTGAAAGATCTAGAGTTCAATAGCTAAGAGCATAACTGAAAGGGTAAAACTTATATGTGATCTAGACCAAAAGTGCTATAAGACAGTCTATGGATTTTCCAGGGTCAATGCAGTGGGTAACACTACGAAGGTTCTCCTGGTGGAGTTATATTTCATTTAGTTCTCACAAGACTATGCTGTGAGCCTCATCCTGCTGTGTGCTGATCACACCATACAACTGCCACTACCACCACTCTGCATTCCAGCGTGTTTCCTCTCAGGTTTGGCCTCTCTAATTGCCTCACACAAACAGCTTGAAAGCTTTAACCCTGTTAGTTCTAGAGGAGCCCATCATGCTTATTACAGACTAAACATAGGAAATTTGCTTATTTTATCAGCGTTCAGGATTTAGCAGTGTGGATTTTGAATGTAGAAATTTTCCGACTTTTTTTTAAAGGCAGCAACATTTAGCTAATAAGGTACAGTGTAACTGTTACACAGATGTCACTGAAGAATACTCTGTCTCAAGAAATTGGCTTGTTTGCTTACTCTTTAATTCAGAATTTTGCAAAAGCAAATTCCTTTGCTTTCAGTAAGCCTTAATAGAAACGTCTAACCTATAAAAGGTATTTATCACTGTAGGGATGGAATATTCAGCTGAACTAAATGCATTTGTTCACTTTAATGTTAAATTCCAGTGTCCTGTCCTCTGTAGATACAGATAACAGAACCTGCCACAGAAAAAAAAAAGAAGTGAACAAATCATGTGTATCTCTTCTACAACAATAGCTTGATTTAAACAAACATACAAGTCCCTATACAAAACCTCTGTGGGTGCAATAGGTTTAGTTCAATTCATTGCTTATATAGACATTGGCATTGTCTGAAGATGACTCAAGAAGTCTTCTTTATTTCTTTATTTTTCTTTAGGAGATGTCTGTATATATTTAAATTTTAAACTGATATTGCTAACATTGCATGATATGGCTCACTGTGAGATCATCAAAAGTTAGTAACTACACCTCTGTCTCCATTGATGTGCTAAAAATGTGAACCAGCCATATGCTCATAAAGCACCCTAGATTGCTGAGTTCATTGTTGGTGCATTTCTTCTTTAAGCAATTCTTTTCCTAGCTCAGTATGTTTCAGTCATAGTCTTTAAAGGGTTTATTGTCCAAACATGGGTATCATTCCTACCGCCATTGATGATATTTATGCCATAAATACATGAAGAGGAAAAACAGTCCTTATGCTTTTAAGAGTAGTTTGTATAAATATTGCAAGAAGAAAATTATTCAGAACCCTGTCCAGTATTTTTCTGTACTAAAATTCTTTTGTAAACTCACTTTGTAGTCAAGACAGATGAGTTTTTTGTAAGTTTATTTTTCTCAAACCAAGGAATGCAATTAGGTGACTTTTATCTAAAACCTAAATCTGCTGACTTGCTGCTAAAGTTTTGTAAAATAAGGAGGTAGGCAATGGTTACAGTAAGAATTTCCTAGACTACAACTGTATATGCGCAAAATGCCTAATTTTCTGTTTTTCTCTACAGAATAATTATGTGGGAAAACTGTGTGAAGCATACAGTAGCTATAGGCAAACTGAAGAGACCATGGAGAATGAAAGGAAAGAAAGATGGACCCAAATCCCCTGAAAAAAAAATTATAGAAAGCTGTAAAAAGCATTATTCTTCTTACAGGATGACCAAGTGGTATCCTCTGCTAGATAGGTTTTCATCAAAGTCAATGTTATGCTATGTATGTTGAGATCATCTTTGGTACAAGACAAAGAGCGGTAACATCTGTGCTTGAAAAATCAGTGATTTAATGTAGCAAAGTACTAATGTAGAGAAGGGAGCTTATTAAGTAAGTATGCATGTTTTCCATAAAACAGAACTGGAGTATTGCCAACAAATGATGAGCACTTTGGCTATAAGAACGTAGCTTCAACAGGTTTCCATTCATAAGCTAAATTTACTGTAAAATACATTTTCTACTGGGTATGAATGTTCTTTGCTCTTCTGGCCTTTGGGTGATTTCTCAGTCAAAACTGAAAAGTGATGTGTGTTTATAAGTCATGTGCATGCTTGAAATTTTTTAAAACTACATCCTGAACTACGTATCAGACCACACAAGGTATGCTTATATGGACAGCTTAAAAATACCCAAGACTTTGCTATGCAGACTTACCCTTTTTGGTTGTTGGGTTTTGCTAAACTTTCTCAGGGATGGGGTAAGGGGAAAGGGGATTAAAAAAAACCCAAAAAACCAATTTTCATAACTCCCATACCATGCTAGTAGAAATATTTTAATTTTCAGACACTTTATGTAGTAGAAAAGTAACACATTCTGTTATTAGTGAATATGTCTGTTAAAAAAATTTTTAAATCCTTAATTTATTTTCCCTTCTTAATAAGCTTATATATACACTAATTAATATATACATTTCACCTGCTGTTTGGGTGCTTGGGGAGTAGGGGAGTTATTGTTGTTGGTTTTGTTTGATTTGGTTTTTAGTTGTTAAAAAAAATTATCTCTAAGTCATTCACTGAAGTATCAAATTCAGAAGCAAAGACTTTCCAGAGTATCTCCAAATGGTTCTGGATTATCTGACACAGACCAACATCTCATACTAAAATAGCCATGATATGGCCAAAGAAAAACACAGTGCACAAACTAGCTGGGGACCCTGGAGTTGCAGTCAAAATCTCTTTTGATGTTCTAAACTGATCCTTGTCCTTGCAGCTGTGAAAGCTGGCACTGGCATGCTACTTGTTGATGTGCGCAGACACGAAACTTGTGATAACACCATGAGAGTCATTAGAGAGGGGCTGACATCAGGTGACCTCTTCTAGGTGGCAAAGCAATTTTCAAGTAGAACATCAGCCTTCAAGGGCAAGTAGCAGATGAGCAGGAGACGGATTGTTTTTTTCTGGTTTATAGTTTGGGTTTTTTTTACTTCCATACCTTTTTTCTACCTTTTACAACCAGTACTTTCATTTCCTATGGCCTATATCAAAAAATAAGCAAAATCCACTGATTTTGTTTGGATTGACTGTGGCTGAGCCCTTTAAAGTAGAATACTGGAATATTTGTAAGCTTTCATACTGGGATTTTATCCTTAGTATAATTTTCTTTCTTGGATAGCTTCCATGTTAAATGTAGCTATATCACACATTAATACACTATAGAAAATATTTTTAAATATGGGCTAACAGTTACTTTTTTTCTGCTTGGTTAAAAACTGTGTGCCTTTGTTTGAAAGTAAAAATACGTGTTTTCTTGCAGGAAAAAGCTATATCCACAACACTAAAAGACACAGCAAGGTACAATATCCGAGATCAGCTGGGGAATCCTGAGACAATGTTGCATTGAAAAATTATTAGAAGACCTTGATTTATCATACATTTTGAAAGGTCACTCACCCTGTGATAACAAAAGTTGACACTTCAGACTCCAGCTTCCTCTTCCAGATCCTATGTGTCTGAGCAAACCCAGCAGTGTAGCATACCAGTGACTACTCAACAGTTGTCTGTACCTGGTGACCTCAGACCAAGCTTCATCTACTCCTTAGCATACCCTGTTCCAAAGCTGTAGTGCTTTTTATGTTGTGCACCATTGCTGTAAATGCTTTTCAATACAAAAGCAAGCTTCAAAAGGAATATTAAACCATCTCACAATGCATATATATCTGTAGCGCACAAATAAGAAAAAAGTTGCACTGCCTTTTCCACTAAATCTACAGAATATCCATCTAAAACAAAACAAAGAACATTTTTGCAGCAAGTATGGGTTCATTCAGAGTTGATTAGAAGGCAGAAATTATACACAGAGCCATCCATAATAATTATGCCATTTTTACAATAATTCATTCTTGTTCTAATTTTCCTGCAAGGTAGTCATGGGATGCCCCTGTAACTCCCACTGATATATTGACATAAGAAGTTCTGAAAGTTTGTCTTTCTCTAAAAATACACTTGTACTAGCTGAACTTCCTGATCTACTTCTCTCCCCAAAATAAACAATGAGTGTGATCTGTTTGCATTTGAGAAGAAGTTGCTCTGAATATCCTTTAAGTACTTTTGTAGAAGTGCATTTAACTGCACATATTATTCTAATTTTTTTATTATGCAATATTCCCAATATGAAAAATCCAAAGGATTTAATTGGAACATAAAAAACCAATATCCTTAATATGATATGTTTAAATTTAGTAATTATATTTAATATTTTAACATTTATGAAAATCCTGAATTACAATAGATTATTTTGGAAAAGATCCCATGTTATTTGTTCCCTAATAATCCCAGGGACATTTGACTTTTTCCAAAAGAAATATAAATCTTATTAAAAAAACTTTAGAAAGTTGGTGTGTATATGTCTAGAGAGAGGTTACTTTCCTTTTCATCTTTTCTTCATCCAAATTCTGATTTCTTTGCCTTTGTCAACTTAAATTAGGCTTTTAATGTTATTTTAGCGTTTTTTATTTAATATGAACTGAAAATGGTCTGGGCCTAATGTTAGCACAGCTGTGAAATTTGATTTTTATCCTCGTTACTAAAGGACTTGCGGGAGTTTAAAGATTTTTATAACAGTGCTTCCTAAGGAGGTAAAAACAATCAATATAGTACCACTTTAAAAAAAAAAAAAGTAGATAATTTGCACAGGACTCTTGACCATAGCAGTGACTAAATAAACACTAGGTACAGTCACCCACTGCTTGTAAGCTGGTAAGGATAATTTAGCCATTACCATCCACTCCTGCTTTTTATGCATCCAATTCTGGCACTGTGACAGCAGCTCAAATGTATTTCATGGAGTCATGTGACAATTGAGTAGAAAGAACCTCTGGAGGTAATCTGATTGTGCAAGGCCTCCTGAAACTGGGCTGCTCAGGGATATGTCCAGCATAGTTATGGATATCTCCTCAGAGGATTCAAGAAATTCTTGTATTCGTTTGAAAACCTTTGTGGAGAAAAGATTCTTCATAATATCTAAAAGTTGTACCTTCCATCCGTTGCTTTCTATCCTGTCACGGTGCAGCTGTGGCTAAAACCTGGATCTGGCTTTTGACATCCTCCAGGGGAGATGGAGACAGCAATAAGATCTCCCTTTCACATGTTCTTCTTACTGAGCAACAAAGATCTAAACATCTCTGCAGGTGTACTGCACCCCAGCCCCTGCTCAAACTGGTGGCCCTCGGATGAGCTCTCTCTGGCAAGTCACTGCCTGACTTACACTACCTGGGGAGCACAAAATGGTCACAATACTCCAGGTGTCTGTCCTTCTCAGAGCTGAGCAGAGGGGGACAGAGAATTCCTTTGATTTGCACCTCCCCTGGTCAGCTCACCAACACCCTTTGTTGGGAAATTATCTCCAGTTTTTCTTCAGAAATGTTTTGGTTGCAGTGAAGAGTTGGCCATTGTTGGAAGCATGCTGCCTGCTGCTGAGCAGGACAGAAGTGGCCAAGAGGACGCATATAGGGCCTGTGTTATTGTGGGGTAGGCTGATTTCTCTCCAGTTTCTCTTTCTCCCGTACTCCTGCCTGCAAAAGTGTGCTTGTTTTGCCTAGCCAAGACAGGTACTCTGAGCTCTCATCTTCTCTGAGATGACGGCTACCACTTCTTAGCCCCCTTCAGAAACATGAGCCTTCAAGCTGGAAATAAGCCACCTGCTATCTCATGGCAGCAACAAAGGAGAACCCCAGAATGCTATCCCATGGCCTGGTTGCTCCTTGTCATCTGCACTCTTTGCAGCTTTACATGGTGCACAACCCACTTTCAAAAGCATCCTTCTGCCTTTGCCTGTGCTCCCAGCACTTAAGCTTTTACATCCCACACTGCTTTCTCTGGAGTCCTGATCAGAGCCTGCTCTCTGGAATCAGCCTCTGGGCAGTTTGGGGAAACACCTGACCCCTATATGTTGCCACAGTTTTCAGCCAAGTTTGTCTAGTATCACTTTATTTTGGTCAGATCCTCTCCTGGCTCTGTGTCACCCAAAGGTGGTGGGTGCACCACCAAGCACTGAGGGGGCTGGAGACCTACATCTGCAGAAGCCAAAGTAATTTTGCAATATTACAAAGGAAGTCAGGTCCTCTCCACCCAGCTTCTTCAACAGCTGGTATAGAAGAGATCCGCTTCTTCACTCTACAGAGGAGAGCAGAAGCACTGCAGGTCAAAAAGACGGTATTACATGAATGGCATTTTTGACCACCAGGAGATGATGTCCAGGCGGCAAGGCTGGTGCCTGTGTCCTGCCTTCAGGATAACCCACTACCCTCCATCCCAGCTAATCACTGGCAGGTGTTTAAGCCACCTTTCACTGCCTCAAGACACTGAGCCCAGGCTAGGCCAAGTTGTGGACTACAGATGCTTCCCGTGCCGGCAGAAGAAAGCAAGCAATGAATTTGTCCCTTCTGCAGGAAGTTTGTTTCTTCTTTCTGGAGGAAATCTCAGCCGCCAGAGCCATGTACAGGCAGCATCTGTACCTCCTGCTGGTCCCTCACCATCTCCTCTTCAATGTCATCTCAGTCTCCAATGGATCTGGGCCCCTCGTGACCTCAGAGCAAAACTGTTTTGTCACCTGATGCATTCATTTGTTCTCCTCATGCATTCTTTTCTTGCCCTTCCTCTCCATATCCTTCCTCCTAGAGGCTTTCTCCCTTCAGCTTGTTAAGCCTTGGCAGGCAAAGGAGCTGGAACTACTTTTCCAGCAAAGAGTGGATTGTCTACTGCAGGTTCTCAGGAGTGAGGTTGGTCTGGCCACTTCTCATCAGGTCTTTGTGGAAAGATTTAGTTAAGGGGGCAGGCTTGTGACAATCTTCCCCAAGCTGAACGGGGCTCTGGGGAAATCCTCTTTCATCAGAAGGTCGATGTAATGTTTTTCACGCTCCAATCAGAGCTGGCAACAAACTCAGTTTTCTTCCTTACAGTCCTGACTGCTCCAAGGCCCCTCAGTGATCACAGATGTGACACACTCAGCAAATTGAGGGGATAGTCCTGTGGGTGGACTTCTTTCAAGGGCTTTTAAGGTACAACAGGTTACCCACTATGGTCTGTCAGGTGGCTGGTGACAGCAAGGGGCTATTGAGAGATATGTACCTCTATTTCCTGACTCCGGGATTTGAAGTCTTCCATCAAAGCCACCCACTAAGTGGCTTCTCCAGGAATGTCTGGAAACGTCTCAGTATGCCAAGGAACCTTCATCCCAGTTCTGTGGGAAAGCTTGCACATATAGTCCTTGTTTATCATTCTCTCACACTTGATGAGTTTACAAAGAGAAAATAGAAAATGTCAGTAATGATAAGTTTCTTACGAACATTTAGAATTAATCAGACAGAGTACTTGTTCCATGTGTATTCCAAGATCTGTGTGCAATGGTGAAAATATAACATTAAAATAAAATATATTTTACAATTATATTTTCAATAATTCTATTTTCAACTTTTATCACAATTTTTAACATTTTTTGACTGTCTACATGCTTTTTCTTGATAAGACAAGTATTGATCACTCATGATCAAGGCTTCTGTCCTTTTTTGAGAGGTAATTTATAAAACCTTAAATAGTCCACAAGACCAAAATTATATGCCATTTTTCTTATATTATGGTATACTCTATTTAACTAATAGTATAATTAAAATCAATAATCTCAAAAATGCAGTCTGGTAAACTATTTTAGGTAATGTCATTACTTCTTTAAAGTAGTGTTGAATAGCTCTTTCATGAAAACTGAATAGTCTGTTTCACATTCAGTTAAAGGTAATAATAGAAGTTAATCCTAATAAATTCCAACAAATGAAAAAAATTTAGATTAATACACCATGCTGTTTACTTAACCACTTAAAACCTGTTATGTACCTGGAGCTGAACTTCAGAAAAGATTCACAGAATTGTGTTTTAAATTATGTAGAGGGGTGTAACACTGTCTTTTCCATCCTTGCTAAGAAGCAGAATATTGAAAAATCACTTCCACATAAACCCACAACGAAACTTTGATAATAAATGTGTCACACTAGCAACTACAGAACAGTAAAAGCATAGTTATATAGTTGTACTTTTACTTATGGCCATAGAGGTTAAATACAGGGATCTGGCAAAAGAAACTGTCATTCTATTTATTATCTGACCTTTTAGTTAGTGTAGTCAGGTGGTTGTCAGAAGCACTCTGTCTTGGTTTTTGACAGAATTAAAATCTATTTTTTTACTAAAACCATCCTGGATAAGCTTACATCAAGAAGTAGCTTTTCTATGTTACTAGAAAAACAAAGGTATTTACTGTCTACATGAAATCAGTTACTCGTCAGGTCTTCAACAAGTAACACCACTGAATGTGCTACAGCTAGAAACTAGCATTGTTTAGATGTAATTTTTATATTCACTGGTTTTGGTTATATAAAAAAATATCGCTGTATGTGTATGTGAGCTGTACACTGGTATGTAAAGCAGAAGAAAAAAACAATTGATAAATCTTTGTACATTTTGTATTTGATGTACTTGAGGGAAAATAAAAGAAAATTTAAAAAATAAAAAAAACCCCAAAATTTGAAAATATCTTGGTCCATTTCTCTTAACAAATTTTATCTGAGGGACTAAAAATAGCCTTTACTAGATGTGCTTATCTTCTGTGAGCCATGGTTTTTTTTCTGAGTGTTTGTGCAGACGCACAGAACTGGAGGGACAACATAAAAAATTGTCCAAAAAAGACATGGTAAAAGACCTGACAAGAAGACAAAATTTAATTCCAGAAGCATCAAGGACCCAAGTGCTATGATGCATTTTTTACTCTCTGAGTTTTTGCTCACAGCTCTTTATAATTATTCCAGCTGATACTACAGTGATTGTGGAGGTAGACCTACCAAAATGTGTGTCATTAACAAAACTAAAACATGCATAGCCTTTGCTGATTATAATCCATTCTTACTCTTGAGAAGGTGTTGACCCATATGCTACATGACTTCCTTCTCTGCTTTGAAAAGCAGTAGAGGGTTGTTAGATTCCACCTAAGGAACCTGTTACAGGCCCAGAAGAGACATATGCTTAATATCACATTGGGATATCTGGAAGGATTTCTTTACTGTATAAAGAAACACAGTAGTCACTATTCTTCCACTTCATTAACAGCACTTAGTTGCTTCAGCTTTGAAATGAGAATTTATTACTTTCCAGTCTAAAGATGAGTGAAATATTGGCAAGTAAAGAAAAATCTGAGAACATACACCTTTGTTTTACGTGCTCAGAAATCTCTGAATAGTCCCACCACAATTATAAAACCAGGGAACACCCTTCCTCCTAAATTAGGTAGCTGCTGTAAAGCTTCATTTGTAACAGCTTTTAGAATACAAAACGTCTTTGAAGAGATACTGACATATATCTGAGAAAACATTTCCTCTTTATTTAAACATCCTGAAGGTATGAGGAAGAGGTCTGTAGCTTACCCCGTCAACAAAACCAAGAAAACTTTAACATCAGGGACATAGGTAAAAAGTAGTAGTTATGAAATACCATATATGTTTATGTGATGTTGCCATCAACATATATTTAGCCAGATATATGTTGTCAGGATAAAACTTCAGGGAAGGTAAAAATTCAGGCTTTAATAGACTTGAGAAGCAGTGCTTGAGATCCTATGCATTAAAAGTGTACGAAGTGTGTCTTACTCCAGTTATACAGAAGTGGAACTTCACTGTTTTCTGGCATGAAAGTAGAGTATTTTAGAGATAAATCAGACCTCTCTACTTCCTACAAGTCTAACAAAGTCTTCTAAGGCAAATTAAACAATGCAAAACACACCACAACCTCACCTTTCCCCTGCACCCCCCCCCCAAAAAAAAAAAATCTCCTAGATCCTGGAACAGCTTTGTAAAAAAATTAAAAATTGACTTATAGTTCATATATATACTGGTTTTAAGATATACTTCTTGAAAACATCATGAAAGTGGAAAAGAAACAAAAGTTATACTTATTTTGTAGTGACCTGAATTTAGCATCAGATGCTAAAATCAAGACATGAAATTTTGGTAGAGAGATAAAAGTCGGAACAGAGACCTGACCACATGCCGGATGATATTAGTGGCAGATGTGATCGTCAGAAGTGAGATGGCATTTCCTCTGAATAGGCGAATGTACTCTTCAAACTTTGATGTTAACATGATTAGCAATGAAAGTATGCTTTGTTCCTTTGCCTTCACATGGTCTCAATATTGGCAGTTATCGTTTACTTGTATTTTTAAATCAAATATTATCCTGCCCTGTATTCATGTGCAGATGCTTTGCACAATGCTGCTTTTTCTGTTGGACCTAAAAGAAAACTGTGAATCATTGTACTGAACAGAAGCTAATTTTTTTCTCTCTTTTACTCAATCCACACATTTGTATTTCCTAGTTTTATGTTGGAAGCCACAGTACCATGCTTTCCACACAACACCAATATTCCTATTACTTTGTTCATTGCCCTCAGAAAGCTATTAATTGACTGCAAACACAACTTTATTGCAAAATGACTGCAGCTTTATTAAGCAACAGGAATTACAGGCAATAACATAATCAATAGAACATTAATATATCACATAATTAAGCAGTTCTTACAAGCTCTGCCTGTAGCCTTAAATATATAGAACATCATTGTGACCAGTGATAGCTGTTGTCCAAAACCAATTAAAATTATGATTTCTAGAGTGGGAAAATACATATCCTCCCTCAATTGAAGGGAAAACTTCCTGTTTATCCCATACACATCCTCATTAGTCACCTAAAAATTCTCATTTTAAAAAATAACAGTTGTGTGAGATTGTTACTATACCACAAGTTAGAACAGCAAGGTATGCTCCTGAGAACATACTGGGATTAACTTTTTTATTTGAAATTCTATAAGTTCACCTGGAAGTCAGTGATGCTTCCTGTATTTTGCACATTACTTGCGTGAGTAAAGATGGCACAACAAACAAAATGGATAAAATATTAATTCTTGCACATTAGATTACCACTGAATGTCTTTCAGCTGCTGCAATATATCTGGGTGTACTTACAGAGTTCCATGAACCTAAAATAGAGTTTACTATTTCCATGAACTCTATTTGTTCATGAATAAATGACACTTGAGATGATGGAATCTGTTTAAATGGTATCTCTCAAGAGCTGAAATGGTCTTGAACACATAACCTTCCCAAAACTTACAAGAATAGTCTCTGAAGTTCTATGCCTTCTTTTTAAGCCAAAATATTAATAATTCTTAGTACATGGAGACAGTTGTAAACCTGGAAAGCCATGTCTGGACTGCCCTATTGCAATGTGGTTCTGTTGGCAGCCCTGAGGTCAAATTTCCTGACCAAATTCCCTTAGTACTTCCATGTACTTCTGGAATGTTCTCTTGCATATGGTAGTCATGTTTTCACTTGAACAGGGAAATGTGTGGGACAGAACAATGCAAATATCCAACACCTCTAGGATATACCCCCCATACAGCCTCAATACCAGTGCACTGCAGTGCCTCTCCTGAAGTACATAAGTCTATCCACTCTCACAAGACTTTGTAGAATTAGATCATGGGATCTTCGTGCCATAACCCTGTTCCTCCTTTCTGCACATAGAATATCTCTCTTCAAAAAACCATGGCATACATACGCCTCTCATTTCTAAGTATGGCACCCAAGCAAATGACAGTATGCTACCCCTGAGAAATCATCAAATCAGGAGACAATCTGGACAGAATTAGTTTATTAGGGCATAGTCTGAGAAAGTCAGATGCAGCAACTCCTATTTTAAAGAGACCACTGACAATTTGGACCAAGTCAACAGAGAGAAGAAAGCATTGACACACAGAGGAAGAAAAGTTGGTGGAGCCTTAGGAGCCAAAGGCAATAACTCTGATTGGAAGGAGGCTGTGTATAAGGAGGTCCATCATAAGACGGCTGTGCTGCTTCTTCTATTCTTGGAATGAAAGATGGGAAGACATCTCAAAACTAGTAACTCAAAACATAAAGGAGAAAAGGATACCCCTAAAGTATGCTTCAAAGGATACCTTAGGAATGTACCCCTAAAGGATACTTTCAGAAAGACAGAAACACATCTGCCATGCACATAAGCCTATGAGTGACCTCCTCCTCCCATTTGCTTTGTAAGACCTTCCAACCTAGTGAGGCAAACTCTTTAGCTTGTTTGAAATCATTTCCTAGGGGCAGTGAGAATTGTCCCAAAGATATTCACTGCCCAGCACCATGCTTCCAGGCTGGCAACCTCTTCCATTATGCATCTACAAGTTATTCTTCTGTCACATCCGTGTGAGCACTAATCACAAGCCAGAGATCAGTTATTCTCTCACGCTGTGTAGGATATAGTTCTGCTACACCTACAGTCATCTGAAAAACTCATTTGGGATATATTCAGACTATCGTCCCTACTAGTGATGAGGAGGAACAATTGTCTTTTGCTGATTCCCTACTCCATAAGCTCCACTTCAGAACTTTCCAAGAAAATTACTCAACATTTCTAGGAAGCAAGATGATGAAATCCTTAAGGGAGATTTACGGTAGAAAATAACAAGACAGTGTTCATTCTGTAGAAAAGGAAGGAGAGTGAAGTAGATCACTTTTAGACCAGACTTCATGCAATTTCACCATTGCTCAGAGGGACTCTTCATTTACACACAACACACATGCATAACTAGTTCTATCAATGCTGTCTGAACATGAGGATGAACATGGATATAAGCCCAGAATTCCCTCTGGCAGAGAACTGTGTATTATCAAACACAACAAAAAATAACCAGATCAAAAGCAGTGTCCCAGGAGAATCTCACAATCTTATCCATTCTGGACACTTTCTTTTGAATAACTGGGCAAACAGCCCAAAGCCTGATCTGGTTAGAATTGCACATCAGGTTTATACATTTGACAACAATTAAATATTTTTGTACTTTCAAACATGTGTTTGTTCTCTGGACTTAAGGTCCTTTGGGACTGCCCTTAGCTCTACTGCCGTTTTCTTTGTCTTCCCTATGAGATCTGCATGCACATGCTCAGATCCCAGGAGACGGGAGCCCCTGCACATTCAGGTATGGACTAATGACCTCTCACAGAAGACCTGGGAGTCTCCAATCTCATTCCAAGGAAAGGTTTGAAAAAGATGACTGCCAAGTCATTCTCCCTGGGATCAGGGATATGAGATATTGTGCTGCTTCTGACTAGGAGGTGCTCCGCCAGCATTTTTCTGACATGCTTTGAAACTAATGCAAGGAACGGCTTCTGTCAGACAAAACAGCAGTATTCTTGGATCAAGACTAGCAGAAGACTGGCCAGGATGACAGACTGTGATGTTTGTGATGATGTCTTGGGAGCAGTATCCCATTGCTCACCTTCCAAAAGTTCAGGAAAATTACATCCATATACCCTAGACAGTGAGTTCAGGAGTATGTTTTCTGATGTAGAAAAATGATGGAGGCTGTACTCAGTATGGAATGATTTTTTTTTTCCTTGCAGTTTTACAGGATGTTCAAAATTTTTGTTTCAAGTAATGGGGGACAAGAATGTTTTCAGGTTGAAGAAGGAAGGGAGAGTAGAGTCAGGAAGACGTGGAGGTGTGCTCTAGAGAACAATCAAGTCTGCTTGTGGACAGAAGCCTGCTCTTACAGGAACCAAAGGAGAGACTCCTAGATGCTGAGAGAACACAGAGGAGAAACAAAAGGGAGAATATAATTTGAAAGGGAGGACAAGGAAAGAGAGAGACAAGATAAAAGTCTTGAAGCCAGGAAAAGGCCCTGAGAGTAGGTGATGAAGATGGCCAATGAACATTTACACAAATGGCCTTCAGCTGCACCTCTTCCATTCCAGGAACAACTGACTGAAGCCACATCCACGATCAATGAGTTAAGAGCCATAAGTGCTTATTGTCAGAAAAAACTGCACAGATTGTGGCTCCAAAGGTAAGAGCCACTCAAAAAAGATGCATGTGAAAACCCTTTTATATAGGTGATTGTACTCAAGACGTAAAACTACTGCACTGTGGGCATTGATACTGTGTATTACCAAAGGGTGCTTTCCACACAGATGTGACAAACTTGAATCAGTCTTTCAGAGCTTATAAGAGGCTATCAAACAAATGTAGATAGGCTCAAGTACCACAAGCTGAATATTATTCTGGGGGGAGAGGGGGAAAAAAGGCCAACCCAACATCCTAGTGAGACTAAGAACATGCACACACCCATTGTGATGGAAAAGCAATCAAGAGGGACAAGTTTTTTGGGGAGAACAGCACTTCTGCTATGTTTCTCTGATCCTCCATATAGCTTGCATAAATTAGTAAGGGAGGACCTAGGCAGACTGTAGGACTTGTCTCGTCTGAGAATGCCATGTGTCTGGGCATTTTGAAGAGCAAACACCTTCCACACTCCTTCTGAGAACATCCTCATGCCCAGACAGTAGCCACACAAAATTTAACGCAAGATCAGACTTCATTAGCTTCCTGGTGGATTTACCACAGATTACTACAAGAATACAAATTTCCTGTGTTCACAATATATCATCTCTTCTTACCTCTTGTCCACATGTAATCACTTAGATTCACAGAGTGGGCCTTATGAGCAAGGCCTTGGGGAATAATTCTAGCATACACATGCAAACACATATGCAATAATGGAAGGTTATATAAATTTTTTAAAAGGTATTTGGTGACATGAACTGGTTTCTACTTCTTCCTCTGCTCTACTGCTTTCATTTCTTGTAAAGTTAATCGGAAGTTCACAACAGAGAAAATGTAACTTGAGAAGGAATTTATATGTTCTTCAAATTATTCTCCTCCAAAGGGAGATGCTGAATTAAAGCACCAAAACCTTCTTAAGGTTCTGGGATGTAAGCCACAGGAGACACACATGTTGTAGACCTCCAAATCCCATTTCCCTCAGAAGATTATAATCTCTTCCATTAGCACACTACTATGTATTTTAATTTTACCTGAGGCACCATCATCACTACTACTCTGTTCATTGTATGAATGACAAATGACGCACTATTTTGTTCTCATTTGTTCTTAAAAACTCCTTCTACTAAAAAATTTAGGCTCTGTGACATTTATCAGTATGTGTTAATTCATATTCTCAAACACATTCTGAACTGCTGAAATTCAGAGAAACAGTGAGGTATTTTTGCTGTATCCATCCTCGTAAGTCCCTTGCTCCCTCACACAACCTAAACCATGCCTGTGTCAGATGAAGAAAGTATTCACTTTACCTTTTCTTCTCTCTCTGTAGGAGAACTACATATATGAATATGTTTATCATAATCTCACTTTGCAAAACAATTTTTGTCAAGGTTTCAAAACTGAATTTCCCTTTTTTAAAAAAGTTACCTCATTTTACATATAGTTTTGCATGTGAGGTTATAAATTATTTATCCTTTTATAGAAAAAAAACTTCAGGGATGTGGCTGATGTTTTTAGAAATTTGTTCATAAAACCCCCTGTTTATAAAATTTCCCAAAGATTTCACCATTGTTTTTCTAGAGATACAAGATATTTGTAAAACTGAAGAGACCAAGATTAGATCCCTCAATCAATTCTTAACCACTGAAATATATGGAGTCATTTTAAAACATGTTTTTGAGTTAAAAACCAAACAAAAAGCCCTTGATCTTAAGGCAGTTCTTACAATTGTAACATTCTAGGGCAAGCTCCTCTGATGACCCCAGTAAGAATAAGCACAGTCTGTAAACACCAGATTGTTTTCACTACATAACTAAGTATGGATTTCAGTGTGTAAATCCAGACATGACAGCTAGAATGTTTCCAGTGACATCACAGGAGTTGATGACACTGTGGTGAACACATTATGAGTAAGTGGATGCAGTTTAACGGCACCAGTTCTGGCTCTACCACTCACCCGCTGTCACTGTGAGTCTTTGAAACATCTCGTTACACCTGAGTCTCTGTCAAGAGAAAATCCTAATTCAGAGGCTCAGGTTCTCATTTCTGCCATAAACAAAGCATAACCTGGGGAAACCACTTCTCTACCTCTGCATCTCCATCCTCCGCTGGTCTCACAGGGGCAGTGGCTCTTTGTTACATTCTCTGCAGATCTCATCTACTACAGTTCCACCTGTTCCAGGACAGTGACTTTCTCCAGTGCTATACAGAGCCATTTTTAAAAGGATACCAAGTACTGCCATTGCAAAGCACAGAAAAACAATAATCACTTCCCCTGGGATTGTGAGTCTGAGCTGTTTGCTCCTTGATAGCCTAAAAAACAAAAGTATAATGGATATATTTGAGCAAAATGTTACTATCATAGTAGAACCAAAGGCTGATGGGTGAGAATTAAAAAAAAAAAATTAAAAGCAAGACTTTGTAGAGTCATCTATGCAGTTTATTTCGCCCTTTGCTCTGAAACATCTGAAAAAAGATCCCATGAAGTGCAGTGTGGTAAAACTAACACTAATCTGAACTGTTTACATAACTTACGTGTTCCCACTGTTGCATGCAATTAATGTATGGATTTTGCTGAAATCAAGCTCATCAGAGCCTGTATGTAAATTCAGTGGTCCTGAATACAGAAATTTCACTTGCCCATGATTTTTTCAAGTTACTTTTATAGGGGAAACATTACTACAACCGTTTTATTATTTCTGCTGCTGTGTTGTTATCAGATAGGCAAAGTCCTGAATTTGAGTCAAATTATTGGTTTCTTAATTTTTTTCAATTTTGCAGCACCTAGAATGAATAGATGGAGGAGTCCACAATCACATGTGAATAATCCAAACAGCTATTTCTAAATCCACAGCTCACACATTATGCTATTCTAAATGGGTCTTCATTCCTGTAACTGTTGTGAGGCAAATTGTTAATATTGGACTATCAATAGTGATGTCACTAGGAAAATACAACTGTATCAGAGGGATCAGCCCAAAGTGAAAACCGAAGTATACAAGGATTGAGATGAAAGAAATCAATACAAATAATGAGAGGGCAATGCGACAAGGCTCTGCAGAGGTGGACTTGCTAACCCTAAACCCTTCCACCTGAATTGTAACAAGTGAATCAAAGCACTTGTATATCTGGATCAAGGCACTTTCCAGCTTTGCTTTAGTGACAAGGGAATGGGCATTACCCAGAAGCTGTAGAGTGATGTTCAGAGGCAGCTAACAAACCACCAGCTCAGCTTTTCTTTTCCACAGGGCAAGCACTCTGAATGCTCCTCCTCCCCTTAACTTGCTGAAACTTGCAGTTGTGATTCACAACCTGACCAACACTGATAGATAACAAACCACTGACCTTGAGGGCGGCTTTGTATGTCAGCCTTCTTATTGCGTTGAGTCACCGCACTCCTCGTGTGTGTTATTTTAAGTAGCACATTTATCAGCCAGTACCAAAAAGAATACGTGGCCATGTGTATTTTATTAGTGGGTTTTGAGTATTAAAAAAAGAAAAATCGGAAAAAAATAACCACTTTATTTAAAAAAAAAATGGCTTGAAGGCTCTGGCACACTTTAAACATCTCCTTGTTTTCAGTTACAACATAAGGAATCTATATGGATGCTAATATGTTTGCATTTGTAGCTTTTCCAGACTTTTTTTCCCCAGCACACCGCAGTATAGCAATGTCAGAAATATACCATTCCCCATAACAGGACACATCTGTGGTGAATCTGCACAGAAGCAATTAATTTCCTTGTGGTATTTTTACACTGGGGTCTTAATGCAAGTCCCCACTATACAAATAAAAAGCTCTAGACAGCTCCTGCTGCCTGATAAAAAAAAAAAAAATCAGATTAAGAAGGGCTGTTTGGCCTAGGACTGCTACAGGCAATGACTTGTAATGAGGCATCCCAACACTAATTATGAAGCTTATTAAAGAGAATTGTTTAAGTTGTACTAGAGTGTATGCTATAATCACGTTAAGGGAGATATGCATACTGAATTGGGGTTCTCCAGTTTCTTCTCTCAGAGAAGTGGACCCACTACTTAATGAAGCCAATTTGGGTCTCCATTTATAGCAGCAATATCATCATGCTCAGCAGACTGGTCAAGATGAATTTGATGGAGAGGCAGGTGAGAACCCCAGCAGCTTGGTGATAATTCACACATCATAGCCTTCACAACTAACTAACATCTGCAGGAGAGTGGGCCAAGAAACTGTCAAAAACAAATACTTTCTATCCAGGATTTTATTATTAAACTTCTCCCAATTGTTCAGTAAGGTTGAAAAAGCAATATTTCAGTGTACTGTTTCAGGAAAGGAAAAAAAAAAAGATTAATAAAGATGTTAGGAGGCTGAACTGCTGTGAGATTTGTTTAATTATTCCCCACAGTACTGCCCCAGCAATCTGCTGACATTTAGCCCCGACCTTGCAAATCCTCAGTAAATATTAATATATCAACTCAAACAGGGACCGTTGTTTTATTGGTTCACGGAGCTCAGAGAGATTCGCCACAGCAGTGAAAAATAATGTGCAGAACTGAGGAAGAACGGCTCCTTTGATATCACCTTCTGCTGCACACATGTGCTGGGAGCATCAACAAAATGGAAATTCTGTTACTTTGCCACAGCTGTAGAGTGACACTTCAGATGCCTTTGCTTCCCTTTGTACAGGCTGCTGGAATAATCCCAAAACCACAGTGGCAAGAGATTAGAAAACACACACACGCACGCGTGCGCGCACATATACACACACACGGAGGAAGAGAGAGAGAAAGAGATCACATTTTATTATCTGACACAGTGGATATTTTAATAATGGTGGGCTCCCACCTTAAAACCTAATAAGCTTTGCCAAGAACAATGAACGTGCTAAAAAGAGCCAAGGAGAGCTGTGTGCAATCTATTGGGATCTGTTTACTATGGTGACTTTGCTGTTTGCCTCCATGAGTGCCACACAAACTTCTTTTTTCTCCAAACAGTTGCCCCCACTGACTGCTTCCTAATGTATTTTATGCACCTACAGTCCTCACAAATCCTGACAAAGTACCCCGAATTTATTTTCTCCCTTTTATTTGCTTGCCTCAAATGCAAATGTACATTATTAAAATATCTTCTCATAACTATACCTCCATTACTAATAGACGAGTGTTTGATGTGGGTCAATACTGCATCCAAAATTCTTGGGTTTAGGGGAAAGGGCTGCTGTGCAACATTTGGCATTCAGATGTATTGAGCTGCAGAGTTAATGCGTGATTAATTTTATTCATAAAAATGTTAATCACTTCATTGTGAGATCTCTTTAACATTCTGTGCACCGAACACCTTTTAACTTCTTTTTCACACAAGCTCACAAATGTATTTAATATTTTCAAACATTCTGTTATTACCAATAACACTGGTAATTAAACATACATTTAAAATGCAATAAAAAGCTGGCAAGTAACGGCACGACACTGAACACAAATGGAAGCCCATTGCCCACTGCCTCTCCTGTGCCCCCTCCCCCTTGCCAGCAACTGACCAGTTTCTTTAATGTGCACTTGTTTGCAGAGTCCCAGAGGCATTTTTTTCCCTCAAGCCTACTCTAACCCTCATTGACACAGACGAATACCATGAAAATAATACAGCCATGTAGCAAGCTATAGATGGTTCTAAAAATACTTCTGTTCTCAGGGAGGGGAGGATCACAGTGTTGGGCACATTGTGGCAGGTTGGGGGCTCTGAGGGGGTTGTTTTGGGCTGGGATGGGGTTGGGGTTTTTTTGAGACAAGCACTCAAGCCTCATCTGAGAGTGGTGTCAGGCACTGGTGGGTGTGCCGGCTGCACTCACTGACTTCTTGTTTCCAGCTGGGCAAGGCTATTGTGAGTGTATTCAGCCAATGCACTCATGAAACTGGATAAATGGATTAGTGGATCAGAGACACCATCGGCATCTTCAAAAGGAAAACAGCAGCCTGCAAAAAGACTGACATTTGTGTACTGGGGCAGAGGGTGTGTGAATGCTCTGCCTCCTCCAAAGGGACAAGACAGTGATAAACTTTCCACACTGACCACCTCACTTTGTGCTACAATTGACCAACAAAATAAATGGATTGCTTCATTGTTTTTGAACCGTAGGCAGCACAGGGAAAGTGCTCCTTGTGCAGCAACAAAGGACAACGCATTGTGTGGGGCCAACAGCTCAAAATAAAACCTTTAATTATCTACGGGTCAGCCATAAATCTGGAATAAAAATAAATGTTACTTTTTAAACTCGCCTTTAATTCTGCATGGAGTTTATGCCGGCGCTTTCTATTCTCTCAGGAGAGGCACTACCAGGACTTGGTGTGCACCCCACGTTTGCATTTTTGCATCAGCTTGACTCCCAAGGAACGTGTTAGGAAACAAGTTTGGCCATCAGACACGAAGGATGTCTATAATGTTAATTAAAGTAAGCAAGAACAGATAAAATATGGGGTTTTTTTCACGTTTTTTTAAAACACCCATGCACATATTCTCTTTTCACATACGCAAAAAAAGAAGCCAAAACTAATATTAATAGTGGTGACGGGACTCAAGTAAATTAATTCCTTACAGAAGTACATTGTTTAGTTTTAAGAGCTCATATTTTCGAAGTCTTAAATTTTCAATACCTATTTCTATGGGGTTTTCAGTCTCCTGGTACCCAGCGATTCCTGTCCACATGGCTGGTTTTATGGGCAAGCTATGAATGGCACTGCATGGGGGCACCGCACAATGGGGAACACCAACCTCGCCAGGAGCCGTTTCTGTAACTTTTCAGTGGAAAACACGCCACGCAGGCTATGTTTATTACATGTTCCAGTTTTACTTGATTTGTTACTCCCAGGTAAGTTTTACTGCTGAAACCCGGAGACTTGAAGCCTGGAATCGGGCCCCACGTCGCTCCTCACCACAGCCCCCAGAGAGCCAGTGGTGGGCTCAGGCCCTGCTGGCCGTCACCATGGCCCTTCCTGGCAGAGGGGGAGCTGCATGGCTCAGCTCCATGGCTGCCACCCACTCCCCACAGGCCAGCAGGGACTTGCCACAGCTTTTTTCAGCTGTGGTTACCTGATCCATGGTGGGCAGCTGGGTTTTGGAGCCAGCGGGAGGCTCCCCTCCATCCACCTGCAGGCCTTCACGCAGGGCATGGGTGCACAGAGGTCACCAAGATGGCAGGGGCACCTCACCCCGGAACTGAGGCAGGTCTGGGGATGGAGGGCGTGTGCTGAAGCCCACGTTTGATGCTCTCTTACACAGAGCACTTACAACTCATCGGCCCCTTCCCTGCGCTGCTTGTGTGCCTCTGTCAGCCCCAGCTACTCTTTACATCTCGCCTTTTAAAGGACATTAGGGAATTAAAAAAATATAAAGACAAAAAAAAAATAAAATTAAACATACCCCCAAAGGATTGGAGCTAGCCAGGTGATGTAGACTCCCTTTATCAGAGCGCGGTGCCCACCCTCAGGGCACACCCCGGGGCAGCCTGGGCCCCATTCCCGTGCCGAGGTGCCCATCCCTCGGGGCGGGCACTGGCACCCCGCCTCTCCTCCGGGGCCAGGCGGCCCAGCGCGGCTCTTCCCGCCCCTGCCTGATGGGGACGGCGGTGAGACAGGGCCCCGCAGCCCCTTCCTGGGGGCCGGCCGGCGGTGGGCGCGGGCGGCCGGAGCGGGGGACCCGCGTCAGCGGGAGCCCCGCGGGGCAGAACTAATGCCGGGCCCGTATTGTCCCCCGCCAGCCGCCGGGTGGTTTCAATACGAGCCTGTTTAACAAGGGGCCGATGGCCGACCGAGGCGCAGAGCCACCGCTGCCTCCGGCCCCCGCCTCCCCGCCCCCCCCGCTCCGCGCTCTTTGTAATAGTCTCATCTACAAGGACGATTGAAACTTTATAGTGCATGATTCATAGAGCGGGGCTGCGCTCGGAGCCGCGGCGCATATTACATTAATCAGTGTCAGGCCACTAAAACAGAGATATGAATATGAATTCTCCATATTGCAGGGGAGATAAATGTGCTTGTGAATAATTGATCGGCGCCCATGGAAAAAAAAAAAAAGAGTAAAAAAAAAAAAAGTAAAAAAAGAAAAGGGCTGGGGCGGGTGGGGGAAAACATGGTCATACCATGAAAGTTAGCGGGAGATCGAACGAGCCCCGTTACGAGGGCTGGTGCGGGGCTGCCGGCGGGGCGGGGGTAGCCTCACCTCGCACCGCGCCCCCGCCCCAGCTCCGCCGGTCGCTGCTGTCGGCGGCGGCTTCGGGGCCGCTCCAGTTTCAAGCGAGCGCATCAAAAACTCAACTAACGCAGCAAAAATGGATGACAGGAGCCGGGAATGATAACAATCATAGGAATGAGCCAGTTTGAGTACACACACCCTACTAATTTTCTCCTTCCCTTTCTCTGGGCTTTTTTTCTTTTCTTTTTTTATTTTCTTTTTTACCTAGTTAAAAATAGAGCTTTTTTTTTTTTTCCCAGAATAAAACAGAAAAAGAATAAAAAATGAGGCATGCATACCAATCAGCGTGTTTCATAACTACGTCTCTGTGACAAAGCCAAATCCCCGTAAAGCTGCCGTTTGCTTTTAATCTGTTCTGGCAACTGCGAATTTCTGAGTTTGCTGAACTCGAGATTATATCAACTTTTCAGTGTTCTTTCTTCACAGATTTCTGCCATTCTTCTGTTAATGCTAAGTAAATAATAACAAAACCAAGACTTTTTTACCGGGGGAGGATGGAGGATTATGCAAACATGTATAAAAAAATGTTTTCTGGCAGCCTTTTAAGTAGCACGAAAATGTATCTTGGCACTCGGTTGTCGTGCTAAAAGAAGTATTACTGCTTGTAGTTCTCGTTCGATTCAATGCAAATTTTCTTATTGACTTTATTTATCAGGTACGGGTACCGTCATCATTAAAGAAAAAAAAGGTAGGAAACTACTACTTTCCAATTTACTCTTATCAGCTCGAAGCATTCCCAATTACGGCAAATCGTTTAGCTTAAGCGTCTTTATTATTCTCCCTGCACTTTGGTGTTTTCTGGTATACATCTGCTGGGGTGGATCTCAATGAAAATATGACAGAAAAACTACAAATTATTTTCCTGCCAGGGTGACGTAAACGATCATTCCTAGCATGGTTCACGTGACAAACGAAACCTCGGGATTATGAAGCCCCCGCTCCTTCCTAAAAGCGACGCGGGGGCTCCCGGCGGCGGGGAGCGGGAGGGGGTGCTGTGGGGGCCTCCCGCCCGGCCCGGGCCCTGCACCGCACCCCGGCAGCCTCCGAGGGCTCTGTGCGGTAGCGCAATGACCGCTCCTACACGTCCTCTCTCCCTGAAACTTCCTGCAGGAGAAATGGCCACCTCACTGTGGCTTGAGGGGGAGGGAAAGGCGATCACCCCTCTCCCCGAGGTGCCGAATAGGCTGAGGCAGCGGCCTTCGAGGACCACTGGGCACGGAGGCACGCAGCCACGCCGCAGCTTTTCCGACTTAAACAACACGGTGTTTCTCAGCTGGCCTTAGGACTTTTCGGTTTTCCGTTTTCTTAAGAGGAAGCCACTTGCGCTCCTGTCCAAAAACTTTGGGAGTGGCGCAAGCACGTTCTGTCCGAGCAGGCAGCCTCCAGCCCTGGGCGCGCTCCTCCCGCAATTGGCATGCAGCTCTCAGGCCGCCCCCGCCTTCGCCAGCCGTAGGGGAGACAGGAGTCGGGTGCTTCGTCCCATCCCCGGCAAACGCTCTGGCCGCGGTGGGGAAACACGGAACGGTGCTGACCCCGCGGGGCTTCATTCATCGTCCCCCGCTCCCGGTAACACCCTCAGCTGGTTGGGGAGGGAAGCGTCACAATTGTTAGCGTTACTGGGGGGGAAGGGGTGGGAAATTCAAATAAGCAGATGAGAAAAAAAAAATACAGTTCTGCAACAGAGTCAGCTCTAGAGATGCTGAGGCTTCCAAAGGAGGAGAACTGCCAACCAGATAACTACTGGGAATTATCACTCTCCGGAGAATAATCAAAACTGGAAGCGCACTCCGGAGGATGCTGTTGGCTTTCTGGCTGAATTAAAGGCGGGCAGCCTCCCGCTCTCCGCCCCAGCCGAGCAAAGCCGCGGGCGGGGCGCGGGCACGGCGCCGCCCGCAGCCCACAGAGGGCGCTGCGAGCCTGCCCAAAGCGTGGCCCGCGCCCGGCGGCTCCGCTCGGCACCGCTCGGAACCGCCCGGCCCGGCGGCGCTCCGGGAGCGGGGTGCCCGCTCACAGGCGGACAGGCGAGACGCGCACACACTCACTGACCTCCGCTCCCCACAGTTAAAGTCCCTCCTGACGTTCCTGTGCCACACAGGAATCCCCGCTCCGCTCCCCCCAGGACAGTTCGGCAGCGCCGCGCTCGCTCCGCCTCGCAGAGCATCCCGGCGCGCCTTTTAGGTGCCGTCTCCACCTTGGAGGAGCGGAGCCCGTCTATGACAGCCAAGCTGTCGGTCCCCGGCGGCAGCGGCACCCCGGACGGCCGGGTTGCTCGGGGTCGGCCGCGTCTCCCGAGAGGAATTTGGGAACCGGGGCAGCCGGTGCCGGACTGAGGCGATTTCATCTGAATTGATATGAAAGAGACAGCAATTGCATCAGGTTTACACCAGCACTGACCTGACGCACCGTTACACTCTACACGCTTGAAGACTTTTTTCTTTCTTTTTTTTTTTATTTTTAAATACGTCTTCCCTCTCCCCGAGGGCTAAATTTCTCTGGTTTGGTAAAAAGTGCAATGTTCTCTTTTGTTGGAACAGTTACCAACAATTACCAACGCGAGACTGTCTGTGATTTGAGAAAAGGAAAAAAAAAATACACCGAAACAACTAAAAGCCAAAATCCAAACTAATTTATGGTGTGCTGGGAACTGCAGGATGTCAAAATCAGTCTCTTTCCAGAGGCTCTCCTTCAGATATCCCATACAAAATCTATTCTGCCTGACCTGTTTCTCTGCTCCATCAGAAAAACGCAAAATGTAGGAGCCCACCACCTCCACCGCTTCGCCAACAGATCTCTTAGTCAAGTTTACCGAGGCTGCTATTTGATTGAGATGATTTTGCAGCTAAATCAAGATCAATATTCTGATCTCTGACAAGAATTTTATTAATATTTTATTTGAAAATATCATTGTGTTTCCGACAAGTCCTGGTTTGAGGTTGGTTTAGTTTGGATAGGGCGTCACCGCATTATTTCTTAATGACTTTCCCAGCTGCTTCTTTCCATTTTCCACCATCAACAACCATCTGGTATCTTATTAGCACCTCAATGCTCATTTAGTGTTCTCATTTAGGAGGAAAAAAAGAAATAAACACTCAAAATATTACACATTTTAACGGACCATCTTTAGAAGATTAATGCCTTTATAAAACGATAGACCCTGTCTAAGTCTATTTTCAACCAACAGATCGGAATCGCAAAACTTTCTTCTAAGATGTGCAAGAGCTGCCTTTTTTTTTTCCTGCTAAAAATGTGTTTAATCTCACAGGAAAACGTCTTTCACTGTCATATTTCCTCCGTGTTTATTCCAAGCGCAAATCATTCCAAATAATTCTTTTCCCTAAACTATGATTTTTTTCGTCTTGGGCCAGAATATATATCAAAGCACTCTTGATCCGATTTAGCAACCAGTTTGGACAGCAAAGTTATACACTAGGGAACGGTGAGAAAACTTGTCCCTTTCAGTTTTAAGAAACTATTTTGTAATGTAAGTGGAAGTCAGGTCCATTTATGTCTGGAAAATGGATACTACAGGACACATCTGATTCGCCACAACTGAAAAAAATAATATTACTAAGGCAAGAGCCAGCTTCACTCAGCTTCTTAAATTTGCGTGTATGAAAAAGGAAGCTTGCAGCTTGTTTTCGGCAAAACACCTTGGATTTGCTACTTTAAGTTTCAGTTACCCAGAGGAGGAGACTTGACTTTTTAGAAAACAAATTATAAATGTTTGAATAGATTTGTAATATATGTATAAGATCTGCAGCAACAGAATGCATACCTGAAGAGAGCTCATAATTTCATTTAGTTTATTAGACAAAAATATATGATTTAGACAAGTTTTGGTGACGTGTTATTTACAATCTGAAATCACTCTATATACAGAAAAAAGAAAACCACAAACACATGGGAAACATTTACCAAACAAATAATCCAAGAATGGTTAGAATAACACGATCTGAAATGGTACAATGAGGAAGGGGATCCATCTACAGATTTGTGTATTCGCTTTTATGGATTTGCACCACCTTATTGCAAAAAGAGATTGATGGGAGTCATTTATAACGTTTCCTTTTTTCTCTCTCTCTCTGTCCTTAATACCAGTCTCTGTAATATTTTTTCACCAAATCATTTAATCAAGCAGAAGGGAGAGCTGTTAAAATTCTCGGTGTTCCCTCTTGCTGAGCCAAAGAGCTGCAGGGGGGGAAGGGAGGAAGAAGGGAAAAAAAAAAAGACGTAACAATCTTTCAGAAAAAAAGTATCTTTTTTTTTTTTTATGGCCTGTCTAATGCTATAGCATCTTAATAATAGATAATCACACAAAAATCGTTGTCACTGGTGTAATTAACACAAGATCTTTGAGATCTGCTAAGTTTTAGAAAAGTTACAGTCTGGCTATGTACAATTGCAATTTAGTCTAAGTTTGAAAAGATTAGAGGAACTCCTGTGCTGTTCTCATTGTCTGTAGGTATTATTATGGTGATGATTAGGTGTTATAATTAGTCTTTCTTATTCAAACACTGTGTTTCACATAAGTAACATTCCTAGAGTGAAAACAAACAAACAAACTCACTTGTCACGGACAGGCTGGAAGGGCGATTTTAGCGGCTGGGGTGGGGAGTCAGTTCTTGGTACATTTTCTCTTTCTAGAAGGAGACAGAGAAAAAAAAAAGAAACAAAACAAAACGAAAAAAAAGAAAAAAGCCAAACAAAAAAGGAGAACCGTTTTAGAATAACGACAGTATGAATCTGGATACTGTGCAGAGAACACCCTTCCCTCTCACCCTCCTGTTCAGACCTGTGTCGATACATGTGTGTGTGTGCAGCGCTATACCCTATTTTCAGTATTTAAGTAGTCTGCAAGCTTTTCTTGACATATTTTTTACTGTCATTGAAATTATTGGGAGATGAGGGCCATGAAGGAGGGAAAGAAAGCTCAAACCTATACGTTTCACTGCGCTCTTCCTGCATTTTCATCTTACTTGATGGGCATATAGGGTGAGAATGTAATAGGCCACGTGAAATGTGCCTAATGTATGTGACCAACATGCTGGGTGGGGGGCCGGAAATCAACATTAGAGTAAACTGTAGCTCTGTTAAAAGCAATCAGTTACACCAGTGTGACACCATTCCTCAAGGAGAAGTTCATGTGCATGTGTTGGAGGTGGAGTGAGAGGTGGAAGCCTGATGCATTAATTACCTATGTGTTTGGGACTGGTCCTCTCTGAAGGTTTTTCGCTGCTTAGGGCTCCCAGGGTTGCTGTTAAAACAGAAGACTGTTGCTGGGCCTGGAGGTGGTGATTGTGATGAGCAGCATGGTGGTGATTTACTCCCAAAAAGGACCTCACATTTAGAAGGGAACTCTGAGTAAGAAAAGCCCCATTTGTCCAGTTGTGAAATTTGCCAATCTGACATGTGTAGAGTCCATGGCTAGGGAGGAAGGCAGGGTGCTGAATCTGAGGAGAAGTGTGGTTAACCTGGGGAGGAGGGGGTGGAGGAGGAGAAGATTTCAGGGCACCATCAGGACTGGTTGCTGTCTCTGCCAAAGACCAAATCTTGGGTTTGCTGTGAGATGGCATCTGTAAATTGTTTGGTCCCCCAGGACTGATGATTCTCGTGCTGTTGTCAGAGGCCTCCTTCACCATGGCCAGCGTGTCTTTGGGTTTCAGCCCTTCAGACACTGACAGTGCCAAATCCTTCTCCTTTTCCAAGTGCTCCTCTTCACTGCTTTGTCTCAGGAGCTCGGGCTTCTCCTCCTCTTCCTCGTTGCTCTGCTCCCCATCATTCTCATCGATTTTATCTATATCTATGCTCTCCAGGTCAATTTCCTCATCATCTTCATTCTTCTCAGGGTCCCCCTCATTATCACTCCCGAAGAGGTTTGCATCTTCTTGGTCCTTACTCCTGGAGCCCCAGGTCACCTTGTTCTCCTTCTTGAGCCGCCGGCGGGCATTGGCGAACCAGGTGGAGACCTGGGTGAGGGTCATCTTGGTGATGATGGCCAGCATGATCTTCTCGCCCTTGGTGGGGTAGGGGTTCTTGCGGTGCTCATTGAGCCAGGCTTTGAGGGTGCTGGTGCTCTCCCGGGTGGCATTTTTGGGCCGCCCCGGGTCCCCGTATTGGAACTGTCCGTAGGGATAATAGCCAGGGGCAGTGTGGGCAGCAAAGGTAGCAGGGTGGACACCCGGATTATCTTTCAGCTCGTACTGGGAGCCCTGCAACACATTCAGACAAGCGGAGAGGAAAAAGCACATCAATTATCTCGTTAGCGTCTCTAACAGACCTGAATAGGCTACTCCGGGAGCCGGAATATGCCTTTCAGCGGTGCAAAGGGTCTTCACAGACAAATTTGGCCCTCCCCACTCCGGGTTTTTCACATTTAGGTCAGACAGAGAGGTGTTCCCAAATGATTCCCCCTTCTTGCAGGGAAAGGAAAGAGAGGCGCTAAGCGGGGCTCTGACAGACATTGCGAGTATTTTCTCCGCAAACCAAACCAAATCAAATGATGGAAATACAGCAACTTCGCCTTCGCCTCGGTGAGACAATTTACTGCGCCCTTGAAATTATCAGGCACATAAAACAGATACTTCACCGCAGTTACAAACTAATGCCCGTGCACAGCGTCGCATTTATCTGCAAAGTATCCAGGAGGATGTTAGAAATGCATGCAGAGCATTCTTTATTTTTCCTCCTAGTGAGACGAGACTGGGGAGATGAATGCACAACTTCAGTACAGAGGGACTTATAACATAAAAGATTTTCCACACACAAGCCAAAACCACCACCCCCACTCCCCAAATCATACACCAAGATTCTGAAGTAAAACATTAACTTCTAACTGTTAGAAGAGCCTTTAAACTCTGGAATGAAAACTGATCCACGCATTGTAGAATATGGGTATGTAGTCACTTTGTCTCATAAGTTTTACTTTGATCTGGCCAGAGCAAACCCAAGTTGTTTACAAGCATTTAGAGACGGTGATTTATTTGCAATCAATATTCTTTTTATCATCAGTAGTAAAACACAGCAAGTCAAATTATCCCATCAGGTGTTTTGGTAAATAACATTTTATCTTTCTAGCAACCTCATTAGGCCTCATTATTACCGCAAATTGTCCAGATATTAACCTAATATTTTAGTTCTTGATTTACAAATGTTCAGAAATTTAGAATTTATTTCAAAATATCACCATCATGGTAAATCACTGTAATGAAATACCAGGATACTTTGCAAGTAGGAATGGGAACTGTTCCAAAATAGCTAACATTTCAAGCAGTTTTCTTTCTTAATTGCTTCTATTACGATCTTGCCTTTTTTCCTTTTTCTTTTTTTTTTTTTTTTGCTTAGTCCAGAAATACATTCTTAGTATTACTATGTCATAATTTATGTCAGCCTTAGAAATGGACCTCTTCAATAATGTTTGCAAAAGAACTAATTTAACTTTGTCAAACAGTTAAGAAGGATCATGTATTTTAATTTCAGAGACACCGCTCATACACAAAGAGTAGCCCGATGTAATTTTTGTAATGTGTTACAGAGTAGGCTTTCTGCACTCCCTTTATTCTGCTGTCTTTTGTTATTGTTGCTGAAATGATATTTTTTGTGTAAACTCTGTTGGGAATTCTTTTGAAGAAGCCACTTGTAAATCACTCATTGCTTCTGTCTCAACTTTTACTGCATTTCTAAAATCAAGGTTAAAAGAAAAAAAAAGTAGGAAATGCATGCTGTTAAAAGTGACTTTGTAGGAAATGTTTGCAACACAAAAATTATCTGTTTTCAGATGCTATCCCTTGTTCAACAGCATATTTTCCTACTTGCCTACATGTATGTATTAAAAACCCTAACAAGTTATGTATTGCATGCATTCAGTTATAAATGTTCACACTTTTATGTGTCAGAGGGAGAGAAAAGAGGGACATTTGGAAAATGAAGTGGAACCTATGCGTAGCGCCGCCGAGAATTTTGGTGATAGCAGCAACGAAAACATTTCAACGACACCAGATACAAAAACAGTTAGTTAAAAATATATATATATATGTTTCACTTTCTAACCTATTACATTCTTAAGAAAATGTGAAATGAAACCCGAGGACAATCTGGGTGATGACAATTTCTCTTAGAATTAACGCCGATATGCCTTTCTGCTCCTATGCCTGTAATGGGATGTAGATGCCCTCTTTCGCTTCATGCAAATCCCATCTATGATACCCGCCATAACCAGAGTATGAAAAGTTCAGGGAACAGAACGGGACATTTTCTAGGCTTAAGGAAAATGCCTTGAAATAAACGGGCTCCCCAGGTACCGACACTTTGGCCTTTCGGACGGAACCTGTTTATTGCTCGGCGTCAAAGAAAAGTACCAAGCGGAAAGAGGAGCGCGCTGGAAAGCCCAGCGAAACAGCAGGACCGACAATATCACCCGTCAACAAGACCACCAATAACAACAAGGAAAGAAAAGAAAACAAAAAAAAAAACCCGAGTTGCAAGGGAAAGCCGACAATACGGAGGCAGGAGCCCTGCTTAGCCCTTCCACCGCCAAGAAAAACTCGGAGGAGTTTTGCCCGGCTGGGAACGACGAGGAGCATGGGGGGCTTCGCCTGCAGACGGAGCCCGCGACTCCCAGCCCCACTCTCCCCTGCAGACCCGTCGACAGCCACGCTTCCCTCTCCGCGGCGGACCGTGTGCCGGGCGTGAG